>JAJGRW010003209.1:0-33896 GCA_025461045.1 Carex parvula
CTGAGATTAATCTCGACCTTACATGTGAATTGCTTGGATTGTTTTACACTTGTAAAGGAAAATGACACATCATAAATTATATGAATGATCGCATGAGGAAGTGAATGACATGTCAATCTGCAAGAGCACTTAAATATTTGAGCTCTGCCCTTCTCCTATTTTTCCTTTAAGGTTCTTTAACCCATTTGTAAATTAAAAGGGCTAAAGATCCATAAAGGGCAACTGGAAAAAAAAAATTAGATCAATATTTAGTAGCTCAAATTTGCAAATGATTGTCCTCCTCTTCGTTTTTATCCATCAATTCAATAACCATCAAATTTTCTTTTATGACAATGTATATATGTTTGTTGTTTGTGAATTTTTTTTTAAATTTTTATATATGTATGTGTATACAATTTTGATTTATTAATAACCCTTTTAAATTTGAATTTATAATTTTTTTTCAAATATGTTTGAAGTTTCTTTTATGTTTCTTTAATGGATAGCAAAACTTGATATAAAACAGTTTTTTGAAAAAAAAACAAAATATAAATAATACACGGTTCTTTAGAAATAACCATGTACAAACCATGCAAATTAGGATTTTCATTTTTTCCGCCGCCTCTTTTGTAAATTATACACAGTTTTTATTAGCAACCGTGATTGGATAGACTGTATTCTACACGTTTTTGTTCTTGAACTGTGTAGAAATTGTCCTTCGGTTTTTTGATTTTTCGTGCCTCTTCGATACTGCCATGTCTTTAATTCTCACCTCCTTCACGGTCTAATGAAATTTCTCTCACTCCTATCTTTCTTCTCACTTCACTTCACTCTCTGTTAGGGATTTGTCTAATCAAATAACTTTTTCTATCGTCTTTGAATACTCTGCCAAATCTAGGGTTTCACTCACACTTTGAAACCTAGTGTAAAAGAAGTTCAAAGGTAACAATGACTGATGGAGACGTCATAAGCAACTTTTCCGATCCAATACTTGACCTAATCTTAGATCTTCGAGCCTAAGGACGCGGTACAGATGTGCGTGTTATGAAATAAGTGGGAGCACCTTTGGTCCTCAACATATATTTCAATGAAGGCTTGGTACGCTTACCAATGTTCAGCGTCTCTGAGCTACATTTAAGGTGCGGAGGGCTCCAAGTATACAATTTAATTTAAAGGTTAAATTCATATGATTCACTTTAATTTATTCTAAGGTTGTGCCTTTATATATTTTTTTTTCAAATTTAGGAATGCCTCTAGCAGTTGTTTTTCGCTCTAGCGGATATTTCATAAGCTGGAGAATGTCATTGTTTTATCTCTTTGTATTTTTTCATGTATTCAAATGATAAATAGATAATTAGGAGTTGGCCAAACTTGAAGATGCTTACAATAATACAATAAGAAAGATGTGTAAGTTTTTTTTACCAAATAGTATACTTCTGTCATACTTGCACATAGATCTAGGCTGAAATACAAGAATACATATATAATAATACTAGAAAGTTGTAAAAAATCTGCTTCCTTGCAAATTGCATGGTTAAATAAAGATCTATAGTTATGATGTGGTTATTTGTTGTAGAGTTATTTCGTATCATAACTGAACCCTTGGAGGTGACGCAAGTATTGGAGAAGTGATGGGCACATTAGGACGATTAATCTAAACTTTTTGTCCTGCAGGAGGGGAGTATTAAGATACAGAGGGGAGATTGAAAAGCTAGGCGTGTCTGTTTGGCACGAAATCTGCAATATACCAGCAATTTTAGCAATATGTCCCTTCTTAGAACATAGCTGGCAGATCTCGGCCCGGTCTGGGTTAAAGGGCCTAGTTTTGAGCATAACGGGGCTGCTGACTATTATGAGGAGGATTGGGTAGTAACGGAACGTAACGGGCCAGGAGGCCTGTAATTGGGGGTATAAGGCCGCTGCTGGGTATTCGGCCTAGGCTGATAGGAGGCCGCTGTTGGTATTGCTGTCCAGATTTCGGATTGTATTCGGAGGGTTAAACCCGGATTTCTGCGGACAACCGATTTGGGACAGAAAAAGAGACCAAAGGCCGCAGGATTCTGAGTTGAAGGGAGAGAGGAAGAAGAGGAGGAAGAACCTGTTTGAGATTCAATCAACTTCTCATGAGAAAGAATGAGGCCATGGAGATCAGAGATCGAGATCGGTTTCTCCCGAGTATTAATCGCAACGACGAATGAATTGAAATCCGATCCTAGTCCAGTGAGGATGTAGCGAATCAATTCAGTGTCAGGAACTGGATCTCCGGCAGCCGTGAGCTGATCGGCCACACTTCTCATGTTTTCAAAGTACTCATTGCACGATTGGCCCCCTCTAGTAGTTGTTTGACTTTGAAGCAATCGGCGTAGCTCCATAACCCGGCTGAAGAGACAGCCGAGTACACCTGCTGTAAGGAACTCCACAGAGAAGAGGCAGTCTGACAGGCGACATATTGGGCCAAAATCGTGCCAGAAAATGGTGGAACGAAGCCAACCTAACAGAGTCAATCTTGTTTGCGCCAACGGTGAAAAGCAGGATTATCGATCAATTGGTTTCCAACTGTGATTTGGCGATCTGGTATGATGAAATCAGGATCAAGATGACTGGTAGATCAAAACCATCAATAATAGGCTCTATCTGTGACCTCCAGGTAAGGTAATTGTGTCGATCGAGCTTGATGGAACAGGAATGGTGATATGTGTCACTGGAGTCAGTGCTCGCAAGGGGAGGGATAACATTGGATACAGGAGATTCAATAGTAGACATAGTGTCAATCTAGTAATGAATTAGAGAAGAGAAGAAGAGCAATAGAGAGGCTCTGATACCATATTAAGATACAGAGGATAGAGAATAAGAAGATAGAATTCTAGAATTGTGTTTTTCATTAATTTCTCTGTGTTACAATTGCACTGTTTATATAGGCAACTATTAACTCCTATTACAGTCATCAACTGCCTAACAATATTGCTAACAGTATTGTAACTACCTAGCTAATTACATTTGATTAGTAACTACTAACTAACTAATTGCCTTCGGATCTTCTGTGACTGAAGCTGTGGTTGTATTAGGGAGTGCAACAGACTGGGTTCTCCGTTTGAAAAAGAACCATCTTTTGAATTTTATGAAGTCTTCTAGTTTTAATGGATAGACATTTGTTGCATGTATGGTATACTGGAGAATTATGTGAAAACAATCCATTTCTTCGCGTAATTGTAAATGTATTTTGTTTATAATTTAGACTGTTTTTGTGTTTTGCAAGTTGCTACTTAAAAGCCTACATTATATTAGATATATATATATATATATATATATATATATATAATGAGATTCAACCTTATTTGGTGATGTATGTGTTTTTGGTTTGAATAGCTAGTGTTTGCCAACTTCTTCTTGTCTCATTAACTTAGGAATTTGTAAATGTTTAATACTTTGCAAATATGGGTATGGATCCATCTAAGGCAAGAGTAGCGTGTGAAGTCAATGTCAATTCTTGATCACTTCAGCCGAAAGCATAGCCAGAGGTGGGCACTTGGTACAAGATGCAGACGATTTTTAGTGCGGTACAAAGTTGCGAACTAATGCCTTGTCACCTATGCTTACTTTATCTATGCAAGGAGCTAGAGGTAGAATAGGCGTCAGGTTCTGTTTTTTTTGGATTTATTTTTTATTTTTATTTTTACTTCTTTATTTTGAGTGAACAAGCAAACCATGTTTTTGAATATTTTCTTTTCTCTTAAATTCTTGTTCACCTTTAACATTCAATGGAGAGAAACAAAGATGGATGTCATACTACAAAACAATGGAGGAATCAATGGAAATGGAATGGGAATGGAAATACAAAAAACAACTTTGACATGTGTCAGGAGGATTGGCTCCACGAAATCATTGCTCGAAGCTTCCGGAAGGCCTTTCATGTCGAACCAATCCTCCTAACAAATGTCGAAGTGGTTGTTTGTATTTCCATTCCTTTTCCCATTTTCAATGATTTCTCCCTTGTTTCGTAGTATGTCGTCTATCTTGTTGCGCTCCATGGAAACAACAGTCTCCCTACGCTAAATCATGCATGCAAACATTTTATTTATTTATTTTTCTTTGTTATAAATTTGGAGAAATTTAGGGTAAAATTAAATTGGTTATCTTACGTGAGAGGGATCGGATCAGCGGGTTGATCAATAACTGTTTGTTGTATTCTACACAATTTTTATCCTTGAATCGTGTATAAATTGTCCTTTCAGTTTTTTGGTTTCCCGCGCCTCTTCGAATAGTACTGTGATGTCTATAATTCTCAACTCCTCCAGTCTAATATAATTTCCTCACTCCTCTCTCTCTCTTCCTCTTCACTTTACTCTCTCTTAGGGTTTCTTCTAATCAAATAACTTTTTCTATCTTCTTTAAAACTCCACCAAAGCTAGGGTTTCGCTCACCACTTTGAAACCGCCAGTGTTAAAGAAGTTCAAAGGTAACAATGACTGATCGAGACATGATAAGCAACTTGCCCGACCCGATACTTGGCCTAATCTTAGAGCTACTCAAACCTAAGGGGGCGGTGCGGACGTACGTGCTCTCAAAGAGGTGGAAGTACTTCTGGACCTATTTACCCTTCCTCAGCATATCTTGTGATATTTCGATGAAGACTTGGTAGGCTTATCGATGTTGAGCATCTGGAGCTACATTTCAAGTGCGTAGGGCACCAGGTATGCAAATTAATTGAAAGCTAAATTCAATATGCTTCACTTTATTTTATTCTAACATTGTGTTTGTATATATTTTTTTTCAAATGTAGGCAATGTTTCTAACAGTTGTTTTTCCACTACAGTGGATATTTGTCACGGTTCACTTTTAGGAACCTTTATGTTAGTACTATATAGACACGATTCCACAACTATGAACAATGTATCGACCTTTTCATACATAATGCATGAAAACATGGTCGCAGAACCGTGTGTCATTAGCTATTCTACCGTGTACAGTCACGTTTTATGTAGTAGTGTATCTAGTTTACAAGCTATAATCCGAGATTAAAATCTAGCATCTCATAAGTGCAAAAGATATAACAATCAAACCTAGAAAATACAACATCTTGCAAAATAAAAATAAGTAACAAAGAGAGATAAAACCCGTTAAACTTTGTCATGAGCCTCCATGTTACAAGATTTAACCTTCTCGTATCTTCGATGATTCCAAGTCTAGCCTCCAGCTCCTTAATTTTGATTCTAACTTTTTCTGTAGTTTTTTCATGTTTAAATAGCCTTGTATATGCAAAATAATCTCGACATATTTAATTTATTCGTCTTTAGGATCTCTTAATTATGGTACAAACTTAATTAAGCTTTTATCAAAGATTTAAAAAGAAATTATTAGATACTATTGAAAGTAAATGTAAAAATGAATGGGCTTATTGTCTGTTTTATTTTCATATGGCGACATCGTTATATTTGTTAGAAATATGTTCTATAGGTCTGAATATTTTGGGCCAATTTAATAGTTAATATATATGGATATATATATGAATTATGGGCCTAATTATCTTCTCTCTTATATGATATTTGTGGATAATTATATATGAATAGGTTCGACCAATTGGTGCGAATGAATGAGTGCAAACGAACTGGTGTATAGTCTATATATATATCTGTTCAGAATTACGTACCTGATTTGATCACTCTACAGACAAAATTCATTATACTTGTTTTATCCCACGAAATAGAAGATGCAGTTTGGATTTGGGATTAGATCCATCTGAACATGCTCCAAATCAGAGATAGAGCAAGAGACATAAAATAGAAAGGGGACTGTCTGTTGGTACTAGCATACCAATTTACGGTTGTTTTCGAACCTATTTGTGTGATACTAGTAGAGACGCAACTGTTATTGCTGGTGCGTTCATCTGACAAGAAAAACAAGAATATAGACGTGGATGTTGTCCTGTTACGTTGATTCGACACAGGATCAAACATAGAAGAAGATTGCTGCTAAGACTCGAATTATCCGCTACACATCTAGTGGTAAAAATAGGTTTATCTTGAATTAGTTTTATACATTTATTCTGGTTTTCGGGTACTGAACAAATCATGAACTGAAACCCTACAATTTTGAGAGCTGAAAGTTTTATACATTGATTATGGTTTCTGGTTTTCTGGTTTTCGAATTATTGCACATATAACTTACCCGAAACCCTACAATTTTGAGAGCTGAAAGTTGAACACATAGACATCTAAATTCATTAAATTTATTTATATATGTTATAAGATTTCAATAACATTCATTATAGGGTAAATTTCGCCAGAGGTCACTAAACTTTGTCTTTTGTCACAAATTGGTCCCTCAAGTTTGATTTGTCTCAACCAAGTCCTGAACTTATTGTCATAATTTAGTCACCCTATTACTTTTCCGTCCAAAATTCTAATGGAATATTCTTATTCTGTTAGTATGTTGAACAGAATAGGCTCATTCTATTAGTATTTTGAACAGATTAACTAATTTAAGTTACTTTACACCATAACTATTCACACTTCAATGCTGTATGAATACTTAAAATTTAGATATTAATATTTTTACTAAAACTATAGTGCTAGTGATTGTGCAGTGGTTACGCATGCGCTTTTGCGATGGTCGTTACAACAATTATAGCGCTGACACTTGCGATGATCGTTACGCATCTGCTTGTTCTTGGTTTTCTGCGTGTGGTCCCTATCGTGGTCGCTTTCAAGAGACATTTACGGTTCCTCAAGGTAGTTAATGCCCAAGACACGTCTGTGGGTTTCTCATAAATAATTTACGACATAAATATACACACTTTATTATAGTAATTATTAATACTCGACATTTTATATAAGAATACTTGACATTTTAGAGATGAATACTTGACAAGATATGAATACTTGCTCGATGAGGTATGAATACTTGTACGCCGAGTTATGAATACTTAAACAACGAAGAACCCGAAGTACTTCACCATGGATCTTATTTGAAAGAGAAAATTACGTAGAATACGTTCGTAGTTTTACATTCACAAAATTCCTCAAAGACTGTCAGAAATATTGACGAGATCAAACAGAGAAAAAAAAAAAAACCCACTTCTAAAAACGTGTAAAAGGTGGGTGTGTGATTGGAGAGAAAAGAAAGTTGATATCCAGTTTTTTTTTATATACTTGATGTCTTAGGTATGCATACTAAATATATTATATAGTAATACTTGTGCGCATAAGTATCCATACATGCGTGCGCCATTTGTAAATTTTTTCAAATATAAGTGGTCCCCCCAGGTAGTTAGTGGTCTCCGTTTTACTTTACGCATCAGTCAGCCAAGAGACGTATAGGGGACAGAATGGAGGCGACTATTGGTCGCTCCCTAAAATATAACCTAAAAAGTATTAAATTGGATAGTTCGCAAGCGTACAAACTTACAACAATATAGTTTGGGGTGTCAAATCTACATGCGGATAGTTTTGAATTTCAAATTAAACTATTCAATTATGTAGACTAATTTAAGACTATGAGGGAGATTTAATCTAAGTTAACTAAATTACCACGAGCAAAATTTAATAAGGAAAGTTTTGTAGGACATGTCTCTTAAATTTCCGACTTATACCACAATATTTGTTTTTTGAGAAAAAAATAAGGATCTAGGTTCTTATTTTCTTTATTGAATAAAAGGTTTCTAAGGAAAACCTGGTTACAAGGTGAAAAAGAATTAAACATACTTGAATTTTAGAATAATAAAATTTGGAACAATTTGAGAAAATTGTAAAAACATGAAAACTTAGAACTCTTCACATTCTATGTAGATAATCCCACTGCTCCTGTTCTTCTATGATCAGATCTTGTATGTTTTTAATTTGATCCCTGAAGATTCTTAAACATCTTTCCCTCCATCATATGAACATTGCAATTAGCAGTACTTCTCTTTTTTTTTGATGAAAAATATGAGTCTAGCCCATATTGAATTAAGATGTAAAGTTCTGTTACATTGGTGATGTAACTACATAGTTGAAGAAACAATTGTACTCAAAAATGATTGAGTACCAAAACAAAAATAAAATAAAAACAAGGAGAATCAGTAAAGTAACTAAAAAAACAAAAGACTGCGTATGTAATGCGCAGGTAACTAAAAAATGCCTAAAGTAGAGAATGCTTGTCTGTCACTTGTTGGATTACTCGCTGTTCCTTGTAGTTCGACCTGCGAAGAATTGTGATTGCCATAGAACTTCGTTCTTGATATCTTTTGGTTCTTTGTTTTCCTCTGTGAAAGTTCGGTTGCATCTCTCCCTCCAAATGCAGAAATGCGCTATCAACAAAAGCCCTCTCTGTTGCTTCGGGATGGAGGTATCTGTTATCAGTTCTGATGAACCCGCCGCAGCCAACAGTGGCATCTTATCAGGAATTTCTGTGACTAACTGGCGATATACCTCTCTGGAGAAGGTACATGCATGGAATATATGGTGTACTGATTCGTTTTGGCTCTTGCAGAGGACGCACCTGTTAACCAACGGCCAACCCCTCTTGTTGAGGTTGTCAATGGTGAGTAACTTGTTTAGCACCATCATCCACCCAAAAACTTTCATTCTTGGTGGTGCGGGCAGTTTCCAGACCTTGTGCGCATTAGTGCTGATTGTTGGGATATTTTTCATCACACGGTAGCCTTCTCGTACCGTGTATATACCAGTACTGTTCCATGGCCAAAAAATTTCATCTTTTGTTAACGGGTTCAATTGGATACCCATTAGTAGCCTCCGTAACTTTACCAACTCTTCTTGTGCAATGTCGGACAACCCAGCTCGAAAGTGTGATTGTAGAGGAGAGATGCATGTCATTTTTTGCAAGGAGATATTTGGGTCTAGAGCAAACGTGTAGAGGTTTGGAAATTGTGAGGCTACCGTAGTTTCATCCCATCTGTTATCCCAGAATCTGATGTTTTCCCCATTTCCCGGGTGGTATGCAAAGGCAAAGTTGCAAAATTTAGTTGTACCTTTGAGTGCGGAAATGAATATTGGAGATTCCGGCAGACCCTTGAGGCCGATGTTGTTCCGAAAGACTGATTTGCATAGTGTGATCTCTGGTTTTCCCCATTGCCAGAACCATTTCAGTAGAAGGGCTTGGTTGAAAGTTGATAGATCCATCAGTCCTAGGCCTCCTAACTCTTTTGGAGTGCATGCTAAGTTCCATTTTGCCGGGTTCATTTTCTTGTGTGGGAGGGGTGCTGTCCCATGCCATAAGAATGATCTTCTTATCTTGTCGATGTCTTTAATAACCCATTCCGGTAGTCTTAAGCATGACATAAAATATGTCGGGAGTGATGATAAGACCGAGTTAATCGAGACAATTCGTCCTGCAATTGATAGGTGTTTAGCCGCCCACCCACTCAATCTCTTGTCCATTCTTTGAATCAGAGATAGGTATGCGTTTTTTGGCAATTTTTTGTTGGATAGTGGCAAACCCAAATAGGTGAAGGGTAGAGTCGCCAATTTGCATCCCAGAACATTTGCTAGATCCCGCTGTGTGTCCAATGTACCCATGGATATCAGTAATTCTGATTTTGACAGATTGACCGAAAGGCCCACTAGTACAAAAAACCCCTTCACCGACTGTTAAAAAACCCCTATACCGACTGTTATTGAGGCGTCGGTGATGGCGCCGCCGGTATAGGTATATCTTTACTGACGGGTAAATAACAGTCAGTGTAGGTACCAACATCGACTGTTTTCTTAAAAAAACAGTCGGTGTAGGGTACCAACACCGACTGTTTTCTTAAAAAAACAGTCGGTGTAGGGTACCAACACCGACTGTTTCTTAAAAAACAGTCGGTGTAGGTCACCTACACCGACTGTTTTCTATAAAAAACAGTCGGTGTTGGTACCTACACCGACTGTTTTTTATAAGAAACCGTCGGTGTTAGAAAATAGGAAACAGTCGGTGTTCACGATGATAGTCAAAGCTCGGTTGAATGAAAGAATTGCATCACGTGAATAGTCAAAGCTCGGTTGAATGAAAGAATTGCATCACGTGAATAATAGTGTTAAAATTACATATATGTAAAAGACAGCAATTCAATCAACACAAAAGTGTCATATCCGAGTTCTCTCTATAGCAAAGCTCTGTTTACAAAGCTCAAAATATAGCAATTCGCTAAAACAAAAACTACATTCTAACATTACCTAAAATGTTTAAATGCCTATTCTAACAAAAAGCTACATTCTACATTTTAACAAAAAGCTACATTCTGACTTGACCAGCAGCAAGACCTTTTCCAAGAAAACCACCGCACCGAATTTTCTTGCCCCCGGTACAGAAGTACCAACCACCATTCTCATACTTGGAAACAAATAAACAGCAGACTACAGATAATGGTGAGACAATGGTGATCAGTTTTACCAGTTACAATATATAGCCTGACAAGTGAAATTTTACCAGTTACTATAAAGTATTCAGTTTATTTCCCTGCATTCTTTTGCAATTACTCTATGCATCCTACAGATAATGGTGATCATTGCTATCACTTATGTGTGAGCACTGAGCAGTAATGAATCAAAAGGATAATATAAGATTAATTAAGCTTGAAAAGTGAGACAAAAAGGCATCTGAATCTTTTGAAGCATACCTTAGCAGCAACTATGAAAATATCATTCGTCTCTGAAACAAGAAGCACAGGAAAGAAGCATGTTAATCAAGTATTACTATGAAAATTTGATCTGCACAGAAAAAAGATTGATTCATACAAAAAAGATTGATTCATACCTTTTCACACAAGAATATCTTAAAGGCCAAGAGAGTAAGAAACTGGAATACACCAGAAATCAACAATTCCTCAGACAATTTGATCTGCAAAGCAAAATGAAAAGAATATCACAGTTGTATTTTTTTATTAAGAAACTAAATACCAGAAGAGAGACCTGTTGTATTTTTATATTCCCCAATAAGCAATTATTACATACCTGTTGATTCGAATCCTTTCTCTTACATCAATCAAGTGGGGGGGTGTAAGCAATCCAGTCCTTAGACCACATTCACGTAAAATTGCTTCAGAAAATGTGCAAGTTGAACCCTGGAATTATCAATTACATAGCAACATTGGCACCTAATTTATAAGTATATAAGAAGACATCAAACTAGATCAAACTATAGATGAAACATTAATGCAATCCGATCTAGGTCAAAGATGTACATAGTTCTTTTACCTTGCCTTTAGTTCCTGCAACATGTATGATTTTAAGTTCACCGATGCTTTGCTCCAAACCTACCATCTGTATATTCCCACAGCAAAATAAACATAACTATTATATATAATTTCTTTAAGCAAACTATAACACTGTATAAGAATCCTAAATTTACAATCCCTGGGAATTAAAATCTTTGGTCTTGAATTCACTAAAGTTAATTCCAGAGTTGAGCAAACCAGCAAGGCAGCAACAGAAAGGCAGGTTATACTAGGTGCTGTTTTTCTTGTTTTCTGGTTAGTATACTAAGTGCTTTGCCTGATATACTAGGTTCTATTGTGTCCGAGGTTTTTAATCAAGGAGAAGGGTTTCAAGAAGGACAACACGAGATTTTAATCAAAAGTACAAAAGCAAAGAACTTCAAATGTAAACTTATTCATCATCTTAAGTTACTGACCTGGAGAACAAGATGATTTTTCTTATTCACTGTCTGAAATTCAAATATTGAATTAATAATCCTTTTAAAAAGGAATGAAAAGCCCCTTAAAAATAATACATAATTTGACTTTTCACTGTTAGTAATTTTAATTGAAAACAAGATAAAAGAATTATTAAAATGCAAACAACGTAAAAGGAACATTCAGTACACTCTGGTACACATGAGCGTGTTTGAAATGTTATTACATAATCTTAAATTTGCGTCCAAATGTAGTAAAAATTGATAGATTTACACAACCTACGGGAGTGAAATATACCTCCCTTAATGATTAGAGTTCCTTCCACCACGTAAAAGTGTGCAACAGGCAGATGAGAACAAGTACAAACAGATCATGTCAAAATAAAACAATTGATTTATTTTATTCTTTTTGACACCAAGTTATGTTATAAGACGTGTCTATTTTAGATAAGACATTAATTTTAGCAAAGCTACCAGCATTTTGAGCCAAACAAGATTGATACCAGACATAGACGACCAGTGCTAGTACCACCAAAAATAGCAACAAGTCCAACAAAGCAAACCATCAAACAGTTACACAAGTATCCTTCAAAAAAAACTAAACACGGGAGGGTCCAACACAGCCAATCAAGAATCAGGTAAGCATCTGTCAATTTGACTTGATTCGCTCTGAAATAACCAGCTTAGGATACAGTACTCAATTTGACTCGAGGTCTGCAATAATCTCATTTGTTCTCCTCACCCACGCCAGAATCCCAACCTCAAACACAGACATACACAAAAACAGGCACCAAAACAGGATGGTGCTGTAAAAGTGAGTTCATAACATTTGATACCAGCTAAACCTGATTTATACAGCATCAATTTTTGGTAAACTAATCATCCTTTGTCAGGCGTCAAGTGAAATCATGGAATTGAGCACCAGAAAAGAAGGAATTGACATCACTAAAAGTTGCTGAATTGCACTAGAGCATAAAACGTGATGACAACAGATATACAGAGAAAATACACAAGTTGCCTTGAAAGGATGAAATTACCCTTCACCACCATCCAAATGCAGAACCTATCATCTAGCATCCAAACTCAGATTGGTCGATTTCAGTTCAATTTGCAATGATATTAAGTGAAGAAAAATGTCTTTTTTAGAGGAGGCAAATATGTAAATATCTGACACATCCGCATTTCCAATCACACTAGTTGAATCATCTAGTGTTTTTCAAAAGGATTCAACTGTCAACAGTACACATCCAAAACAACTTTATCTCTAGCATATTTTTTAATCCTTAAAAAATACGACAGATTTGAAAGATACAGCACAATCCATCACACGATAAATTAAGATGAAAAGGAATAAGGAGGAGACTAACACTTGACATAGTCGAGGCAGAATGGGATGAATAGAGCGAATCTATCACAGTAGCGCACCAGTGAGCTCCTCAGGCCGCAGTGGCACCTACTTAGGTTTTGATTTTGGTACCGTACTAGTGGCAGCAGTGAGCTCCTCAGGCCGCGCACTCCTCCTCCGCTCACAACACACTCCTCAGTGTCGCTCCAGCGGGTGCTCGGGTGCTTGGGTGCTCGGGCGCACAACGCACTCCTCCTCCGCGCTCCAGCGGTGCTCGGGTGCTGGTGCGGGGCGAGGCAGCAAGGCGACTCGGGTGCTCGGGTGCTTGGCGGAGCCGGAGGCAGCAAGGCGGCTGATCGAAAGAGAGAAACTCAGCTCATGGGAGGGTTTTTCTGCGAAGAAGAGGAAATGAAATACTTCGCGGATCGAAAAAGTTATAAACCCGACTGAAATTCATTTGTCTAAGTAGCACCGACTGAAATTCACATGTCTCAATTCTTCAGCAACACCGACTGTTTTTCAAAAAAACAGTCGGTGTAGGGTACGAGGAATACCGACTGTTTTTGAAAAAACAGTCGGTGTTGATAACAGCTTAACACCGACTGTTTTTTTAAAAAAACAGTCGGTGTAGGGTGTGAGCAACACCGACTGTTTTTTTAAAAAACAGTCGGTGTTTGTTCACCGACGGTTTTTTGTAAATGAACAGCCAGTGTTGAGAACTTGTTATTTACGATTTTATCACGCAGTCTCTACACCGACTGTTACATATTAAAACAGTCGGTGATTGAGGGTCGGTGAAGGGGTTTTCTGTACTAGTGGCCCGACATCTATTTGAACACCGTGAGAACAATCTGAAGTGCCTGCAATTGTTGAATATCGGGTTTGATGAAGAACATTGCATCGTCCGCGTAGAGGAGACACGGAGTCATGTCCCTGAAAGGCATTCTCATTGCTCCCATGTTTGCTAATTTTTGCACATATCTAGCTAGGAAGTCAATTGCCAAAATGAAGAGCAGCGGTGATAGTGGGTCCCCTTGTCTTACACCTCTTCTGAGTGTAATTTTTTTACCTAATAGTCCATTGACCATGATTTGTGAAGACCCCACTAGGATACATTGCTGAATCCAGGAAAGCCACTTGGAGGGAAATCCCTGGGCCTTCATGACTCCCATGATGAACTCCCAACTGACAGTGTCGAAAGCCTTTGTGAAATCTGCTTTGAAAAGTGCTACTGGTATCCTTTCTTTTCGAGCGCTGTAGAGTATATGTTGGGCATAAATGAAGCTCTCGCAAATATGCCTATTCTTCATGAAACCCGTTTGCGTCGTATGAAGAAGTGACGGTAATTTCTGTTGGAGTTTGTTTGCGAGAATCTTTGAAAAAATCTTTTGGACTCCATGGAGTAAGCTGATGGGTCTATAGTCTTGCACCGTGGCCGGTGTTTCTTTCTTTGGGAGAAGTACTATATAGGATGAGTTAAGAGGTTCGAGTGATGTTCCCTGCGATGGGATGTGGTGAAAGACTCGGTATAAATCTGGAGCTATTACATCTATGAAGTGCATGTAGAATTCTCCAGGAAAACCGTCTGGGCCAGGACTTTTGTTTTTTGGCCATTGCTTGATTGTTTGCACGATTTCTTGCATTGTTATTTCATCTTGGAGAGTTTGGAGGTCTTCAGCATGGTTTTGGTAGAGGTTATCTCATTGAATAGATGGTACTGGGGACGAATGTTGGCCTAATAAGTCTACGTAGAACCTGAAGAAAGCTTGTGCTTTGGATGCTTGATCATTATAGGTCACTCCCTGGTGTTCAATTTGAATTATGGTATTTGTTTTTTTCCTTGCGGATGCTAAGCCATGGAAAAATCTGGTACCTCTGTCCCCCTGTAATTCCCATTTGGTACGTGCCCTTTGTCCCCATATATCCTCCTCCAACACTGCTAGCTCGGTGAACCTTTTTTTTATTATTGCTGCTATGAATTTTTCTAATGGTGTTGTTTGTCGTATCTCTTTAATGAGGTCAATCCAGCCTAGGAAGTCTCTGCATGCGCCAATCTCCTTCTTAATGGTGGTGATTCTGTTGTTGGCCCATTCTTTGGTTTTATTTTGTATGATTTGCAGTTTGGTATGAAGTTCTACCGAAGTTGTTGCAGTTCCTAATTGTTGCCAGGTTTGTACTACCATTTCGTTGAACTGTTGGAAACGAAGCCAAACATTCTCAAATCTGTAAAATCTAGTTTTTTTGTACCTTGTTTTTGCCGTGTAAACAATGGGACAATGATCGGACGATGTGTTCGGCAGTGCTTTCTGTGCTGCATTTGGAAATATCTGATTCCATTCATCAGAGAAAAGGAATCGGTCGAGTCGTGCCATATGTGGATGTTCTCTCTCATTTGACCAAGTAAAGCGCCGTCCTTATAGAGGTGTGTTGATTAATCTCAGTGCAGATATCAAGGCCGTAAAGGCTCTTGTTGTTCTCCATTCAGCTGCTGATGTGTTTGTGCGGTCTTCCAGTGACAATGTGAAATTAAGATCGCCACCCATTAGCCAGGGGGTGCCGTCAATTGGTTTAATCTCTGTTAACTCTTCCTTGAAATCCGATCTCCCTCTTGGTGCGGAAGGTCCGTAAATTCTGGAAAACCAAAATTTTGTCCCATCTTCCTTGTGTGACAATAACACATTAACACTATATCTCAAGATTTTTTTATCTACAATGGTGAACTTGGAGGGCTGCCAAGCCACCAGTATACCCCCTCTAGTTCCTTGTGCTACCAAAAACTCAACTTCTGTTAGCCGATGGCCGCATATTTGTTTCATTGTTCTTTGGTCCAGATTTGCTAATTTAGTTTCTTGAAGACATATCAAGTCCGGTTTTTCCATTAATATTGTTTGTCTCACCGCCAATCTCTTATCTCTTTCATTTAATCCACGCACATTCCATGAGATAAATTTTATGGATAAGGTGTGACTCATTGTGAAACAAAAACACCAACATTTTCCGTTGCACAAGGGTACAGATACATTCGGCTCCAAGCCAATTCTACTTGCAAGAAATAACAACTCCCCCCTACTGCTAACCTATCCAAGACCTTCCTCATTTCCCAATTAAAAAACAGAAATTGTAAACACATTAATACTAAAGAAAACGGCTACAATACTTTGGCCGTGACCCAGAATTTTCAGGTCTCGATTGGAGCTGGCACGGAAATTGACACATCAGCCGTGGCCTCCGAGCCTTTGAGTTTCGTAATTTTGAAGTGTAACTCTTCTTCAAAAACAATCCCTGCCGCATTCACCACAACTTCGGCCTGAGAAGCAGATAACGGTTCGGTAGTGCGCAGGTATTCCAGTTTGTGATCCTTCTGCACAGTTGGAGGTTTCCTCTTGTAAGTTTTCTTTGGTGACGGGGCAACAAATTCTGCTCCAATCAGTCTGCAGGCCTTCTGTTCTAGGGAGATGTAATGATCTGACTCTTTCTCTTTTATTCTAGGACTTCTCCTTAAATTGTTTGGTAATTTAAAGCCCTCTTCAAATCCAGGCGGAGGGCCCTCCTTAAACAGAAAAGCAAATGGGTCTGAGTCTGTTTCGGACTCCAGTATAGGTAATGGGCCATCCTCATAGAGGTAGCCCAGGTAGTCCGCTGAGTGGGACTGTGTTTGGCCCGAAAATGGTTTTAATAAATCTGTCTGGCCCAAAGCCGCTGGTTGAGCTGTCTGGAAAAATTGCGCCGACTGGGCCTCTATTCGGCCCAAATCTATTGATGAAATTTCTGGGCCGAGTGGACCGCTGGTTGCTTTGACTGGACCGAAAGCACCAACAGTGGTTGTGCTGAATGTGCCGATTGTCTCATTAGCACCGACTGGAGAAAGCGGGCCGAAGGCGTGGTCAGTGCTGTGAGCCCAATTTCTTGCAAAAAGATTTTGACCTGGTTTTTCTAGAACGATCTGCCAGGTGGAAGACAGAGATTTCCCATTTTCTGAATACTGGGCAACCAGGGACACACTGTCCCAAGTTCTTTTAAAAAGAACGGTCGACACCTCTTTTGGAAAATGCAGAGTGAGCTTTGGGGCACCAATGTCTAAACCTTCTTTTTTCTTGCTAACTCTTTGGCCATGCTCTCCAGTTTGATACTCTACAGTAGATTCCAGTTGTGATTTGAAAATCTGAACCGGCATCAGATCGGCCTGTACCGGTGTGTCGGGTACCTCCTGGGTGAGTCTTGAATATGAAGAGTCTGCTCCAGCGCGGTATGTGTCTAGTGTTCTAGAGTAATCGTCGGAGTCCGATGAGAATCTTTCCGGGCTCGGCGGTGCCCAACCACGTCCGGTTCTCGGCAGCCGAGGTCCATCCCCTCCCGGTGGTGGGATTTGGCCAAGCGGGGAGTTTAGCCAACCTTCCATGTCAATGAAAACCGTCGTCGAGTACGGGTTAGTGGTGTATATAAGGCTCGGTGGGATGCTTGCCGGGTTATGGCAGGAAATTAAGACTCGTAGGGTGTCAAAGTTTTCATTGCTGAAAACCGGAGCGAGTTTGAGTACGTGGCCGACACCAGCTAGGAGGTTGTCTAAATCTGTTATATTCCAAGCATTCAGAGGTACACCGCGCAGAAGGAGCCGTGCCTTGTAGGCAATGGGGTTGTAGGTCATTCCGAGGCTCGGTTGCCATTTGGCGAGTTGGACGTGAGTGTTGTAGTCAATTGCGAAGACGCCGACGTGTACGGCGTGGTTCCTCAAGTCCATCGTTGGGAAGATCGCCAGAAAATGGCCCATGGTGTGGTCGAGTTTGCCTATTTTAAAATCTTTCGGGTGGCGGTGGAGTTGTGCGGCCAAAGTGGTTGCGAGGCGGTGCGGTAGGGTTCTTTCATTGCAATTTGGGCCCATGTGTATAACAGCAGCCCTCTCCAGTACTTCATTTGTTGGATGTAACCCCTCCCGGTTGGGTACGTATGCCCGTCGTATTTCATGACGCACGGCCGGGAGCCTCGAAGGAGGCAGCATTGGCATTGTTTGCCAGTTCTCCATCTCTTTTTCTTCTCTGTTTCTTTGGTTTTGTTGTTCTCTGTTTCTGTGGTTTTGTTGTTCTGTGTTGGTTTGCTCCTCTCTAAGTGCTACTGTAGCACTCTTTATAGGTCTCTGTTCCTTGAGTTTACAGTTCCCCGACTTATGCCCAAAGCTCTTGCATTTAAAACACCTAATTGAATTTCTACAGGCTGCTTGCAGATGACCTTTCTCAGTGCACTTATAGCACTTGCCTTGTTCTCTTAGAATCTGCATTTGCCTGAGAAGTAAAGGGTGTGTGTACTTACCTAGATTTGGGATGGCTTTGTCCTTCTTGTGTGACTTTCTTTGAACTGTTGTCCATCCTTCCTCCAAGGTGCTGTTGATGGCAGAAGCATTTAGTTGGTCAGGAGAGCCTGATAGTATCCCTTGTGTAAAATGTTGCACCGTCTTGGTTTTTTCCATCTGCAAATCATCAATGAGAGGTAGCCTGTCCAGGTGAGGTCTAGGTTGGAGGGGAGCATTAATGTCGGACTCTGCTGGTTTGGTGAACGGGTTAATGGAGGGTGGGTGGGTGGCTGTGATAGTAGCATAGGTTGGGGTAGGGAAGGAGAGGTTGAGGTTGGCTATGGCTAGCTGGGTTAGTCGCCTGTGCTCTTGGGTGGGAAAGAGAGACATGTTCCAATCAGTTCATTAGCAGTACTTCTCTTAATTTTCCGTGACCTCCTTTCTGTACTATCCATCTGTGTGCTCCCTCATCAACTTCCAATCTCTAACTGGCAAGACAAATTTATTAGAAAGGGTATTGTAAAGTGCCAGTGTGAAGGGGCATTCAGTAAAAAAATGCACAACTGTTTCACATTGTGATCTACACATTACACACATGCTAGGCATGTTCCATCCCCTTCTTTGTAAATTCTCTACTGTCAAAATTTTCTTGTAGTAAACTAACCAAGCAAAGATCTTTACTCTTGGGGGTTCCTTCATTTTCCAGACTCTGTGTATAAAAACTCTTAATTGTAGGTTCATCTTTAAGCCCCTGATAAGATGATTTAACAGAAAAGGTCCCTATGGAAGTTAAGTTCTAAGAGACATCATCTTGTAATGCAGTAGGAGTCCGTATTGCCAGTAAGTTATGCAATTGAGCAAGTTCCCTTCAGAATTCATCAGATGTCCCATTATGAAACAGGTCCTCAATATTTTGTCTGAAAAACTTGCTGGTAAGAGATGTGTTGTTCTCTTGCCTCCTTGTATAATTCAGGGAAGATTGAGCATAATAGTCCCACCCCTAGTTATGGGTCAAAAATTGAATTGTTGCGCCATGTCCAACTATCCTTGCCCTGAAACAGTCACAGAAGGCTTGTGCCTTTAGAAGAGTTTGCTTAAAAATTTGCAATCTGGTAAAGCACTTGTCCTATTCATATCGTACACTAATATAATCAGTGACTTCCACAAGCGCATTTCTCGCTTAGACCGATACCAATACCATTTGGCCAGCAGGGCATCATTAAAGACATAGAGATCTATTATACCAAGAACTCCCAATTTATTGGGCCAGCAAACTAATTCCCAGTTTGCCAGCGATATTCCTGTGACTTATGTTGAGTTCTTCTTCCATAAGAAATTCCTTGGTGCTTTATCTATCTCCTGTATTACCAATTCAGTATTTTGAAAACCGACAATCGATGATAACACCGCATTGATGAGTACCAGTCTACCAGCAATTGATAACTGCGTACCAGCCCATCCTTGTAATCTGGTGTTTATCTTTTGTATAAGTGGAAGTTAAGCTACCTTAGGAAGCTTCTTATCAGATAGAGATAATCCCAGATATGTGAAAAGGAAACTTCCCTTCTTAGTTCTTACTGCCCAATGTGTGAATCATCCAAAACAAATAACGCCTGTTCACTAGATCGATGTCATTAATTTTCACACTACTCCCTGTCTAATCAAATTAATTTCTCTCATCTCTCTTTTTCCTCTTTATTTCTTCACATTATTACAGAACTGCAGACTCTATCGGGTAAAAACTAGATCTGCAAATGGATTCCCTACCGCTAGAGTCCAACACGATAGAAGAAGTACCTATACTTCTAGCGGTTCCATACCCATACTAGCTTATATTTCCTATATGGGCAGTACATTATGTATCGATAGATGGAATGTGATTCTCCTATCAGTACTTAATCATGGACCGATACAAGGTTAATATTTTTTTTTTTAAAATTTCATCAAAAAATTAGCCAACCCTCCAATTTGCTAGCCAAATTAATCATAAAGAAGTATCATTCATCTTCATAAAATCTAAATTTACTATCATAAAATATACAAATGGATCTTTATATATAAACAAAAGAAGAAGACATACGACATGTTCTTAAATAAAAAACATGCCCAAGACTATATACTTGCAGCTAGCATCAACGATCCCTTTTCTCCTTGAGCCTCATGTTGCAGCGTGACCCAATAGTAGAGGGCTGTGGCATGGCGTCTCAATCGCTGGTGGCTTGTTTATCTTCTTGGAACGAAGTTTGGGTGCTGCCTGACTACTAGAAGGTTGAGAGGGAGGCAAATTTGTAAAAATCTATGTCCATTGTCAGCAACAGTAAATCCTGGAGAGATTTGGGGACCAGGGGTAGTACTGATTCATCCTTCACCTTAGCTTTAACATTTAAAGTTGGAACTGGCTGCTTAGCTGCCATTTACCCAACCTATAACAAACAAAAATGAGTAAAAGACTTGAATGAGTAAAATTAAGTCAAAACATAAAAAGAGTGAATGCATAATCTTGAAATGTGTACATGTAGAAACATACTAAATTTCAGCATAATTTCGATGAGACGTTTCGAATTAATGGTTAAGAGAGAGTATTGAGACGCTTAAAATCGACAGGTTTAAATGTTTCAAAGTCTAGTTTTTTCTATCGGTGCCTTGTTTGAGCCGATAGCAAAAAGGCAACAAATCCAAATTTTGGTTAAAAGTACTCTATAATCTACTATGAGTATTAGAGATGTTTGAAACTGAAATATTAAGATAAAATTGAATCTTGCGGAAGGTGTGACTCACTCAATAGAAGATAAAGAAGATATAAACTTATTGTCTTCATGATGCTCAAGGAGATGGTAACTCACTTTGAAGAATATAAAACATGCTTGTTATAAAAACTAAGAGTGTTCAGGATAAATTTGATACATAAATTATTACATAATTTCAAATAAGATAACAAACAAAAGTAGGAGTGTTCAAGATAAATTTGATACATGAATTATTTCATAATTTCAAATCAGATAACAAACAAGTAAATAATTACAATTGTTTCACATTCATTGTTTCACCATGTGTTGCTTTCTCTAGATTTGAAATTTTTATCCATAATTCCTTAACTATAAGCTAAATGGCATTATTTTAAATAAAGATTAAATAGATGAGTTCGGCTAATGTCATAACATTATAATTTCAGCTAGCCTAAGTTATAACGTGTCGGTTTTAGCGATTTTAAAGTCCGAATAGTCGATCCAAACCACTCAAAATGTTCTCCATATTAAAATGTGCATAGAGACCAAATTTTACATTTTTTAAAATTTTTTACTATTTTTTAGATAGGTACAAAATCACTGTTTTTAGATAATTCTGGACCATCCAAAACAGTGATTTTGTACCTATCTAAAAGAATAGTAAAAAAATTCCAAAAAATATAAAATTTGATCTCCAAGTACATTTTAATGTTGAGATCATGTTGGACGGTTCAGATCGATTGTTCAGACTTTGAAATTGCAAAAGCCGACACCTTTTAACTTAAGATGAAATTATAACATTATGACAATAGCCGGAC
The DNA here is from genome assembly GCA_025461045.1 of Carex parvula. Classification (NCBI taxonomy): domain Eukaryota; kingdom Viridiplantae; phylum Streptophyta; class Magnoliopsida; order Poales; family Cyperaceae; genus Carex; species Carex parvula. Next base: position 21,760 of record JAJGRW010003209.1, read on the forward strand.
TCTAAATACATTGTAAGAAATAAAAATATATTTATAGATGTGATTTTGGATGAACCTATCATTTTTTATAAAAAAAATATGAGCTGCAATTTCTACAAAATTATTATGACTATGGATAAATTATAAACATGTGAAATTATATATATATATATATATATATATATATATATATATATATATGAGGAGGGTTCAAATGCCTCCATTTTTCATGCCTCCACCATGCCTCCATTTTTACAACTTTAATAACTCAAAATTTAAAACTAAGAAATCAAAATAAAACCGTTGGATATGATCTACATCATTTTATTTATGCACGTGTAAAAAATTATGACATTTCAATTTTGTTTTGGTTGTCATCAAGAGCTTGTAAAAAATGTACTAATGTGGATAATTTCTAGACGTTGATTATATTTTTCAACTTATTAAATTCACATAAAAACAAAATCAAAATGTGATAATTTTTTATAAGCACATAGATAAAATGATGTAGATAATATCCAACGGTTTTATTTTGATTTTTTAGTTTTAAATTTTGAGTTATTAAAGTTTTTAAAAATGGAGGCATGGTGGAGGCATGAAAAATGGAGGCATTTGAACCCTCCTCTATATATATATATATATATATATATATATATATATATATATATGTTTACAATTGTTTACCAAGTAGAAAAACTTACATTCTTCTAAATGTTTTGATAAAGATTCTCCGTTTATGGCGGGGCAATTCTTGTTCAAGTAAAATTAGCTATGAACAAATGCTTACCGTACAAATGAGTTAGCGAAAAACATGGAAAAAACTTTTACATGCAACTCATATCTATTTTTTTAATTATAATCCCAATCAATAATAATGTGATCCCCTTTCTCGGGATACATGCAGCTGACTTAGAGCAACTTAACAAATAATAAATTAAAGTAGGAAAGAAAATTAGTCATATCATTATTCTAGCTGATTTTTTTTATTATAATCAAAGTAGCGTTAGGACACATCACGTGGCATGACTTGTCATGACGTGTCCTTTCACGTTACATTTTATTTTAATCTAGCTGGTTATTTTTAGCATTGTAACAACATAAAAGTATACTGCGGGTAGTAGTTATTTAATTTACAGGTAATTTTATTTTTGTACTTAATTTATTTCACAACTAGACGTTGGAACAATTTTTTTACTTTCCGGAAAGTAAATAATTTTCTGTGATTATTTTGAAGTAAAATTACAGTCCAAAATAAATCAGCAATTTAAAAAAATAATGAAAATTCTGTGAATAATTTTACGCCATACTTGTTCTTAGATATCTAAATATAACAAAATTTTACCAACATATCAATTAAAGTCTATTTTTTTCCTTCCAAAATATAAAAATAATTTTCTGCCTGAATTTTTGACACGTAAATAATTAATTTTCTCTGTGTCAGTTCGTTCTCTTCTACGGTTATAGTTCTATATTTAGTTTATTCGTGGTTTTTGGCCGCCTCTATGAGCTAATTATAAATAGTCGTTCTATTCTGTTTGCTTCGCTCAGGATACAAGGTAAGTTATGTATCAAGGCAACTTAGGTGAGTCATTTTAATTAGTTACTGTTTTTCATTGATTTCCTCCTTTTTCATTTGAGGATTGCATCTCTTCTTTACCGAATTACTTTTGAGACTAATTATTGGGTATTTTTTTCATTTACTTCTATTTCCTTTACTAATGTTCTTTTGTTTGAAGCTCGTATCTTAGCTTGTGAAAGAAGATGAAACTATTTTTCAACTCTTTGTATATCTCTTTTTGTATCCACCACAAGACAAAATACTTAATTAGTTACTATCTTCTTTCCTAGTTTCTCATCTCCATTAATGCCAATTTCATTTGAGGATTACACCAATTACTGATCATCCTTTCACAAAAATTTAGACAATTAATTTTGAGACTACTTGCTGGGTATGTTCTCCAAATTCTGACTGTAATTTAACTTCCATTGTTTTGGATTTATGGAGGTCGCTGACTTTTTCCAATATCTTTATTTGATCAATTAAATTTTATTTATCCGCTAAATAAGATGAAGTTATTTTCCGACTCTTTCACTTTTTCTCTTTGTGCCCACCATGAGAAGATGCAACTTTTTATAAGAAGAAGATGAAATTCTTTCTCGGCTCGTGACAAATGAGTGGCTCACAACATCAAATCGATAAAAACCCTTGGTCTTTGTGCTTCTCACAATGCAAACGAGCTATTAATGAACTAACCGAGTTCAAGCTTTTTAGCTAAACTCGTTGACATCCGTAATTGCAGAATATATTATCACCTATTTCACCAATAATTTATAATTAAAAAAAGAATGATTTATTTCTTTTATTTTTTTTTTGTTGGTAACGTCAACTTTCTGAATTGTAAACTCATATATATGTTTCTGACTATGTTGAACAGAAAATGGGGAGAAATAAGCTACCGATTCATAAATTGGAAAGTAACAGCCGCCGACAAGCGACATATTCTAAACGGCGATTGGGCATTCTAAAAAAGGCCAAAGATCTATCAATTTTGTGTGATGTCGATGTCCTCCTCGTCATTTTTTCCACTGCGGAAAAACCTTCACTTTTCTTGGGGGGAAATAGGTACCTGACAATTTTTTTCAAATTTGCATATTAATTACTTGCAACAACACCAAATAGTAGTTAAGAGCTTGGGTTAGGAGTTGAAACTGCTCCTGTTTAATTTATTGGGTTTCTTTTTTCTTCACTAATGAAATGTATGGTTTTCCAAGTTACAAGGTGTGAAATCCAAAGTCTACAAATTACATTTTCTTGCTTGAAAAGTTTGATAAAGCATGCATGCATGTTCCTTTTCTTGTTCTCATTTATAGTAACTTTGAAGAGATAATTAGAAGATATGGTGGCGTCAGTGCACAAGAAAGGAACAAAAGGTATAAATTTTTCAAAAGGGATTACATTTTTTTATTATTAATTTTTTTTATATTTTCTAACTAAATCTCCTTTTTTGACTTGTTTTTTCAATTGAGCAGAAGAATAGAACACCTTGAGGTAAGTTTCATCTCCATGATCTTTTTTTAGGGTTATTGTAATTTATTTATTTATTTAGTTATTTAGTAAACTGTTAATCTAAGTTTTGTTTGGCCTAAACAGGCTTTAAAGAAAGCATTCAAAAAAGTTGATCACGAGGTTAATATGGAAGAACTAGTTAATCAAGGGTCAGTTTTATTTTTATTTTAGTTAATTATTAATTAATATGTTATGCTTTTGATAAATTATTGATTTATTATTTTTATTTTTCCTCTTGCAGCTCCCCGCCAGTTGAGGTAATGTTTTGAAAAAGTTGATATCACAAATCCACGCACTACAGGAATAATAATTAATGCAGTTATAAAGATTAGTTTTTTTTTAATACCTACATTAATTATATATATATATATATATATATATATATGAAAGGAGGGTTCAAATGCCTCCTTTTTTTGTGCCTCCATCATGCCTCCATTTTAAAAAAATTAGAAGTCAAAATAAAACCCTTAGATATGATGTACATCATTTTATCTATGCATGTGTTAAAATTCATGATATTTCAACTTTGTTGTGTTTGTCATCAAGAGCTTGTAAAAATGTACTGTTGTGGATAATTTCTAGACGTTCACTTCTCAACTTATTAATTCACATAAAAACAAAAACCAAATGTGATAATTTTTTTATGAGCACGTAGTGAAAATCATATAGATTACATCTAACTGTTTTATTTTAACGTTTATTTTTTAAATTTTTGAGTTATTAGCTTTTTAAAAATGGAAGCATGGTGAGGTACAAAAAATGGAGGCATTCGAACCCTCCTCATATACGAAATAGGATTTACTGTTAAGATGTGATTTTCTTTTCTTTTGCAGGAAGTGAAGGAACAATTATTACGTTACACAGACGAAATAAATAGTTTTCTAAATATATTAGGACCATTGGTGTACGTAATCAACTTGAACATTTTCTATACTATTGAAATTTATCATTAGCGAAAAATACTGACAAGATATTATTTTGTAATTTAAGTGACATTCCAAATATCAATGAGATTGAAGACGTAAACGTGTTAGATAATCTGGAGAAAGGACTTGTGGATCTAGTTAGTAGTATTCGAGTTCAGAAGGTTTTCTTTTTTTCAATTGTGAACAAAAAAATACAGAATCTTTTTATTTTATGAAAAAGAGATTGCTTTTTATAATAGATAACTAACGAATCCTTTCTTTTCTTTTACTTGTATTCTTAATTCTCAGTGTGGAATGAACCAATTCTTTCCACAAAATGAAGAAGCTAGTCCCTTTTGGTACCCTAAAAATGGAGGCCAGCAAATAATGCATCCACATAATCCGATGCTACCTCAAAGGTGAATTGTGTTATATCTGAATTACCCAAGTCATATATAAGCTTAAGAGCACTGTGTTAATATGTATTATTGCATTTGTAGTAACTATTATAATGGCACCAAGGATACCACTGAGTTCAACAATGGATACAACGTCCCAATGAATGCCGCACAAGACTTACTGATCAACCCTATGAATGGAATCCATCAAACAGTTATTGATCAACCCGCTAGTTTGATCCCTCTCACGTAAGATGACAAATTGAATTTTACTCTAAAATTCAACAAATTCATAACAAAGCAAAAAAAAAAATTGTTTGCATGAATGATTTTTGCGCAGGGAGAACGTTGTTTCCATGAAGAGCAACAAGATAGATGACATACTACAAAACAATGGAGGAATCAATGGAAATGGGAATGGGAATGGAAATACAAACAACAACTTTGACATGAAAGGCCTTCCGGAAGCTTCAAGCAATGAATGCGATGATTTTTTTTATAACTTATTTGGACAGAATCCTTTTTTACTGTAAGACAATGTCGAGCAGGGAGTTGAATCAGCAGTGCACCATTCCAACTTCCAAAACAGGACCTTCAAACCATCGTACTTTTAGACCTACATGTGTCAGTTCCATTTATTTCTTTGCTTTGTGTTGAATGTTTGCTTTCTTTGCTTATTTTTGATTGTTTGCTAATTTCTTTGCTTTTTGTTGAATAACTCTCCACTTGCATAACTTTATGCTTGTTATGGATAGAGATTTAGATGTTTTCAGGGAATTCCTTAATATATGCATGGTAGACTTGTATGTGTTGTCTTATTCATGACCTATCTTAATTTAATTCAATGTTCTAGGGTTATATTTTTAGTTAAAGAGAGAATGAGAAAGGAAAGGAGTGGTTGCGCTAGAAACCTTTAGAAACCTTTAAGAAAATGTTCTAGGGTTACATTTTTGTATTTTTAAAAGTATTTACTGCAGTATGTTTTACATCAAAATTACATGTATCTATAGTTTATCTAAACAATTTTAAATCTTACATAATAGTTGTACTAATCAAGAGCTCGCAATTTTATCATATTAAATCACAAATTCTAATCTCTAATCCAAAATATATAGTTATAGGCAAAGGTACTTGATAAAGTAGATGACATGCTTAACTTCACATTCATATTTCCATTTTCTAAGTTCAAATTGTAGATTGAACTGTTCAACATAATCTCTATGTTAAAATATATTTGAAGTCTTATATTTAAAACTTACAGGTAATTTTTTAGATAGATGTCGGAGTTGTGTTGAGAATTCATTGTATGTTTATATTTATATTAATATATAGTACATAAGAATACGTACATCGATAAATTTAATATTGTTGTTATGATTAGAACCAAAATCTAATATTGAGTAACAATGTATAGAAATTGTCGACACGATTGTCAACACACATATTTTTTTCAACAATATTTTACTCAGTTTAAAGTTTGTAATGAAGTAATATAGATTCAAATATTAGAAACAGCCTATTATCTATATAGTACTTAAGATTACTTAGAAAAAAATTACCAAAAATAGTTGTAAGAAATATTTAATAGAGTAGGGTTAAAATGCATCCTTGGTTTTGTGCTCCAATCATCTTCCACATCCTTATCTTCATTTTCAAAGTTCAAACAGTCAATCTGAACTGTTCACCATGATCTTTGTATTAAAATGTGATTGGAGACCAAATTTTAAAAGTTGTAAGGTACATGTATTTTTGGATCGGCACCAATTACATTTTGTTCATTATAATTTAATTGTTGCTTCTTTAGATGAGGAGGGTTCAAATGATTTTGAACAGATCTACCGCTATACAAACTTGATGTGTGTCAGATGAACATACCGATTTTCAACAATATGCTTTTGGTCTCCAAAACCTATTGAATCGACATCAAATGACAAATTCAAACCGTGTGTATATATGAGGGTTACAAAATTTGAATTTTTTGTATAAGATTAACTCATTTTCGATCAACCCACTCTCTCCTCTCCTCTCCTTCCTTTCCCTTCCGTCCTCTCCTCTCTTCAGTAGCACCCTAATAGTAGTCACCATAGAAAGATTTCCATTAATGGTAAATATGGACTAGGCATTGTGATATGTCCCTTCTAGTATTTGAGATATTCCTTATTTTCATATTCCATTATTTATACTTTCTACTTAATTTCGTATTAATAACTTGAGGGTTTCTGACCCTATATATATATTGGTACCATCATTCGCATCGCTTAATTAATACGCCTATTTAGTCAAGGATCCGGCTAAGGCTTGCTATACTAAATGATCACTACAACGAAACAAATCTTCAGCGATCGGCATCAGCGACCAGTTTGGTAACCGGTCGCTGAAGACCCCCCTCCAAAAAAAAAAGTGCAACAAAAGATAAATCAAGCACACAATAGAAATTCCAGTTTCGAGTAAAATTAATTAAAACATCATTAAATGTTACTCACTACTACAAAAACATTAACTACACACGGCATATCACTAGAAAAATCCAAATTAATAGTGTGTAAAAGGACAAGGTGCTCGCACGAAATTGAGCTCAATCACACACACATGGTCGTTTAGAAATCAATCGTGTACTAAAATCACCCATATTTTTACACATATTGTTAATATTAAACTCCGTATGATATTAACTATCATACACAGTATGATTAATACTCACCAAACATAGTTTTCTATTTGAAAACTGTGTACGGTTTGTTCTCGTTCTCTCAACCAACCCCTACTCAAAAATTAATTTCTTGAAGGCTCCCCCTCGCTATGGGTGCATTTTCATCTTCTACTCCTTCAATCCAATTTAAGTCATGTCCTCTCTACCGTCTCTTTTAATTTTTTTCTATTATGATCTTATCCCTCTTCATTTTTGTCCCTTATTTCACGGTGGTATGGAGATTTATCTCATTATTTGTTTCATCCGCCACCATGATAATTTAAGTGTTATAGATACAACAAAATGGCGTCCGAAACTCTTAATGAGATTAATCTCGACTCTTCATGTGAATTGCGTGATTGTTTTACACCCATAAAGGAGAATGACACATCATTTATATATATATTTATCATGAATTGATCGGTGTGGAGGAAGTGAATGACATGTCAATCTACAAGATCACTTAAATATTTGAGCTCTGCCATTCTTCCTATTTACCCTTTAAGGTTCTTTAACCCATTTGCAAATTCAACGGGGGTAAAGATCAATGAAGGGCAACTTGAAAAAGCTTTTAGATCAATATTTAGTAGCTCAAATTTGCGAATGATTGTCCTCCTGTTCGTTTTTGTCCATCAATTTAATAATCATTAAATTTTCTTTTATGACAATGCATGTTTGTTATTTCTTAATTTTTTTTAAAATTTTTATATATGCATGTGTATACAACTTAATTGAAAGGTAAATTCAATATGCTTCACATTATTTTATTGTAACCTTGTGTTTATATTTTTTTTTTTTCAAATTCATGAAATGCATCTAGCAGTTGTTTATCTGATATAGCGGATATATATTTCATAAGCTGGAGATTGTCATTGTTTTATCTCTTTGTACGTTTTCATGTATTCAAGTGCTAAAATAGATAATTAGGATCAGTTCGCCAAACATGAAGAAACTTATAATATTACAACAACAAAAATATGTAAGTTTTTACAAAATAGTACTACTTTTTTCATACTTGCAATAAAGACTGAAACAACACATATTACATATATAATAACTAATTAGAATGTTGTAATAAATCTGATTACTTGCAAATTTTCATGATTAAATTAATAAATATATCATTAGTTATTACTTGGTTATTCGTTGTAGATTTATTTTGGTATAATAACTGAACCCTCATCGAAGGTTGAGATCAAGTATTGGAGAAGTGATGACACGTTAGGACGATTGATACAAACATTTTGTGCTACAGAGGAAGTGCAACATACTTGGAACCTCCTTTTGAAAAAGAACCATCTTTTGAATTTTATGATGAAGTCTTCGAGTTATAATAATATTCAATTTCAATGGATAGATATTTGTTGCATGTATGGTACACTGGAGAATTATGTCAAAAACAATCCTTTGCTCCACCTAATTGTAAATTTATTTTATTTATAATTTAGAGTGTTTTGTTTATAATTTAGGGTGTTTCTGTGTTTTGCTAGTTGCTACTTAAAACCTATTTTATAATAGATATGTATATAATGACATTGAACTTCTTTTGTGATGTATGTGTTGTTTATGTTTGGTTTGAATAGCTAGTATTTTGCAACTGCTTCTTATCTCTTTAACTTTAGGACTTTGTAAATGTTGAATACTTTGCAAATTATGATAGGGAACAAATATGGTCATGGATCCATCTAAGGCTAGAGTAGCGTGTAAAGCCAATGTCAATTGTTAATCACCTCAGTCGAATGCATAGCCGGAGGTGGGCACTGTGTACAAGGTGCAAACGTATTTTAGCACAGTACAAAGTTGCCAATTAATGCCTTGTTGCTTTTGCTTACTTTATCCATGCAAGGAACTAGAGATGGAATAGGAATCAGGTGCGATTTTTTTTTTTTTGGGATTTTTTTTTTTACTTTTTTTGTTTGTACTTCTCGTAAATGCTTGTTCACTTTCAACTTTCAATGGAGAGCGACAAAGATAGACGGATACTACAAAACAATGGAGGAATCAATGGAAATGGAAATGGGAATGGAAATAGAAACAACTTCAACATGTGTCAGGAGGATTGATTCAACAAAATCGTTGCTTTCATTGCTCGAAGCTTCCGGATGGCCTTTCATGTCGAACCAATCCTCATGACACATGTCGAAGTTGTTGTTTGTATTTTCATTCCTTTTCCCATTTTCATTGATTTCTCAATTGTTTTGTACAGCCGGATATGGTTTCATAAAGTCATACATGGATCTCTTGTAGAAACTATATATCTATACCTAGTTATTATACACGGTTACTGTGACCGTATATAAATTACCAGTTTCAGCGCCTTTTTATTTAGATTTGTCGCGGTTCACTTGTAATAACATTTATGTTAGTACTATATAGACACGGTTCCAACTTTGTGTACAACGTATCGATATTTTCATACATGAAGCATGAGAACATGGTCGCAGAACCGTGTGTCGATCATTAGATATTCTAACTGTGTATAGTCACATTTTTGTTGTAGTGTATCGTGTTTACAAGCTATTATCCAAGAGAAAAATCTAGCATCTCATAGGTGCTAAAGATATAACAATTAAACCTAGAAAATACAACATCTTGCAAAATAAAAATAAGTAACAATTAAGAGAGATAAAACCCGTTAAACTCTGTCGTGATCCTCCATGTTGGAAGAGTTACACCTCTTAGATTCGATGATTTCAAGTCTAGCCTCTAGCTCCTTAATTTTGATTCTCCCTTTTGAGTAGTTTTCATGTTATATAGCCTTGTATATACAAAAAAGTCTCAAGATATTTAAGTTATTCTTCTTTAGGATCTCATAATTATGGTACAAACTTAAATAAGCTTTTACTAAAAATTTAAAAAGAAATTATTTGATACTATGAAAGTAAATGTAAAAATGAATGGGCTTATTGACTTTTTTTAATTATTCTATGGAGACGTCGTTATTTGAGAACTGAAAGTTGAACACATAGACATCTAAATTCATTCAATTTATTTTAACTGAATGAGTGTAGAGAGCTTCTTTCTTTCTGTTTATTTTAACTGAACGAGTATAACTTTTTTGGTTACTTTTACAGTATTAAAATTTTGAAAATGAAATTAACAGAATTAGGACTTCTTTTGCAGAAAAAACTAACTTAAGTTATGACAGATGTGTCATTGATCAGAATCTAATTATTTCATGATTGTCAAATTTTATGGCCACCAATGTATGTCAATGTTATGGCTACTAGTATCACATGAAATAATCAATATCTCAATCATTTGTGTTTCTCTTAAATTTTGTACGCTAAGTCATCATAAAATGTTAGATCAGTGTAAACATATCACATATAAATTGTTATCAATGTCCAAAATGATATTTATTTACTATTTGATTAATGGTACCCGTTCTGAACATGATTGAGTCAACTATATATGGTTAAGGGATAACACTTTCTACTTCTAGTGTAAAAGAAATTCAAAATCATAGCTTCTTTACTATTTGTGATTTAAAACTAATTCAAGAAAATGATATACTCAACTTAGGCGCATGTATCATAATTGATTTTTAAAACAAGGCCAGGCCCAAAGTTGTTGTTGTGGTTACTATAGGGCTGGGAAATTAAGTCAATGTTTATATGTATGCAAAACGTGACTATAGGGCCAGGGGTTGGTCGGCAGCGGGGCTGTGTTTTTTTTTTTCGCTAAACCTAAAACGCGGAAGAGAGAGAGAAAGACTTTCGCGGGAAGGCAGGGATTTTTTAGGGATACTCTTCAGCGACCGGGCCAAATCGGTCTCTGAAGGCTGTAGGCGCCGGTTGCTGAAGGGGTTCGTCACCGAAGCACTTCATTTTATTTTTTTGGGTCTTCAGCGATCGGTGTCCTAACTGGTTGCTGATGCCGGTCGCTGAAGCCCCTTTTTGTTGTAGTGAATTTTAAATCCCGTAACAAGTATTTAAACCTCATGCTTCAAACATTTAAACCTCACGTCTCTCTTCTCTCTTCTTCTCTTTTCCATTGCTACCTTATTTTTCCAACCTCCTCTCCGTGCTCCTCTTCACACTCCTCTGCGCCCTCCTCTCCACTAGTCAACCTCCGCCTCCTCTGTGGCAAAGTACGATATGAGATCTTGTCACACCCCGAGACAACCCGCCACGTAATTCTACGCAAGACGTATACACATCACATACATTATAATAAATTTCACATTAATTTCATAAGAAAATGGGTTCTACAAACGATCAGAAAGACACGCCAGTCAAATGACCACTTCCATGCTTGTTCAAATGTATCAAATTTACTAGAAAATGAACATACGAAATTAAAATGAACACAAGTGGCATTTAATCAAAACATGATTCCTTCCGCTTGCTCTTACTCATGATCTTTACTTGGGCTCCTCTTCTTTATTACCTCCGCCTGTTGATCTCTTGATCACATCCCTTTATTTGTAGTTCATTACTGACCTCGCATTTCCTGACCCACACAAAAGTGGAACGGGTGACGAGATCAATAGTCTTTCAGTAAGGGATATTAAAATTACAATCCTCATGCAATCTTACTAATTGCATTTTAAACACACACATGCACATGTGCGCGCACACAAACACACACTTCTTTAGTTATCTTTCAAGTTTTTAACTGCTCACTAGGGGTACTCCAACCCCACTAGAACTTGATTGTGCAACTAGACAGGGACTCGAACAATCGTTAAATCTTCTTTGCCTCACTAAGGGAACTGGAACTAACTATTGGCATCTCACTAGGGGGGACTCAACCCACCACTATTTCAACTGTTTCACTCAACGGGGACTCGAACCACCGCAAGGTATTGACCCATGACAGGAAGTCCAACTAGTCCGATACTAGACCCAAAGTATATATTCCAACATGCGTTCAACGCACATTCACCCATTTCCTTTAACTTATCTATTACTTTCCACGTTCGTTTTGTTTAATCACACAAAAGTCATACTCACACAACACATCCTATAATCCGTTGATCAAACAAATAATCATATACTAGTATTCTCTAAACAAAGCCAAAGGGATTTTTCATTCAACATGCATAATTCCATAAATAAATAAATGCAACAAAACATACATTTGACAATGTCTAG
>JAJGRW010003210.1:0-37994 GCA_025461045.1 Carex parvula
GCAGGCTCTAGTGCCCGGTCCCCTTGCATTAATTGTTTGTCACAAGTTAATTCACTTGCCTGTTGACCACCACCGTTTAATTTATTACATTACTTACATTACATATTATATTACATTATTAATTAATATTAATGCATGCCTGCCCCTTTCATTCAAAAGAAATTCTTGACCATTTAAAATGTAGTTTGACGTCTAGTCAAATAAATTGTGGTGTTCATACGTACTCTTAATTTAGTGATATTCATACAAGTATCATATAATTGTTGTGGCATGCATTTTCTATTAAAAGAAAGGATTTAAAAGCTAGCTCTCCATCTATCTTACTCTCAACAATATTCTAATTGAATATGAAAATTGTAACTACTTTAATTTTGCCTTAATTGGTAACTTATAATCTGATTAACTCTGTTCATACCAAGTAATTTTGCCATTTTTTTTTTCTTTAACCTTAAGTTAATTTTGTGTCATTAGTCATTACAAACTCCTCATTCGTATACAAAATAGTAAATATTAATTACTGTTGTAAAAAAAGTGCACAATTGTAAAACCACATGCCATAATAATATTATTTCGTATGTTTGTATGTATTCAATGGAGTAAATCATAATGTAATCGGGTTGGAGGGAAGAAAAGAAGATGGGGTTAATTAATTCATCTCTACGTTTTTTTTTATTATTTAGAGTAAAATGACCCTAGCATTATCTGCTGGTAAACTTACTTTTCATTAATTATCAGTAAAAAGAGAGTAGAGAATGTTTCAATACGATGTTTAGACTTCTATAGTTGTGACAAGTTGTGGACGCTGTTTTTGGTATCGGATAGATCAGCAATTATCTACTGGTGGTAATAGTCTTATAATCGGTTCAGGTCGGTCGGGTCGGTGGATGACTAATCCACTTGGCGTGTCTCTAGCTATAAAAGGGTAACGCCTCCACTACTTAATTATATCGATACCATAACCAGAAATTAAAACACAGGCGCGCACACATCGATCTCAGAGCGGTAGAGGAGAGGAGAGGAGAGGAGAGGAGAGGGAGAGGAGAGAGGAGGCAATAATATTAATGGAGAAATTAGTGAGAGCTTATGTTTCGCTATTCTTCTCTCTGATTGTTAGTAATAAATTATTGCTCATTGGTTTGGTGTAAATGGGAGAGCCGCCAAGGAGTAAGCGGATTTCCAAAAGATTTCATCTTTGGACTGCATCCTCAGCTTATCAGGTGATTAATTAATTAATTAATTAATTGTTAAATTCATCTCTAGAAGGTAGGCTTTTTTGGTAAGAATAATTAATTATTAAGTAGAATTATGCATGCATATATATGTGTGATCAATGAAGATTAACTAAATCGACTGATGCATGGCATGGCATTAATATAATTGATTTAATTTGTAGTATGAAGGAGCAACCAGAGAAGGTGGCAGGGGAGCTAGCACTTGGGATACTTACACTCATCTCCATCCTGGTTTCTCTCTCTAGATATCTAATATATATATATGCTTCTTGATGAGCTTATCTTAATATCTATCGGATTGACTTCAAACGACGAATCCAAACGCATATATATATATCTATAAATACATGTACACTAAATGCCTAATTAAATAGCTTTTTAATTAACCCTATACAGCACATAATGGAAATTAATTATAAGCCTATATATTGTATTATAATACAAATGATGTGTGTATATATAGGATTATATATACATAATACATCAATCATTTCAACGGTATCATGCATGCATGCTTAATTTGCACTTATGTTATAAATATTAGAATCTGGTGAGTTGTAACTTCATTTCTTATAGTACTTTGTTTTCAGTACTGTTTGGTGTGAAATTATATTGGAAGATAAGTTCTTAATTTGCATGTCATAGAAAAAATATTAGGGGCAATTAATTAATTAATTTCATACAATATATACGTACTAGACGCAAAAGATTTTCAAAGATATGTTAATCAAAATATATAAAATTTAATATATTATTTCATTAAAAAAATAAGAAAACCTCGTTTTGATTTGGAAATTAATTAAGGTACAGGACCTACGTACGTACGTACACCGAAATGCTAATTCACTAGAGTTAATGTTGCCGTAACAACAGGCGGATTACTTGCAAGAATTAATTAAAATAATTTGTTTAAACTTAATTTATGAAACACCTATCTCTATGACTCTATCTATCATCTAGATTTTAGCACTAATTAATATTTAATCCTTGGGCACGACCAAAGTTCAAGGTGAATGAAAGCTCTCTTCAATTTTAAAATTTGTAGGGAACAAATTAAAGACCTACCTAGCTAAGGGCCTAAAAGAAACGTGTTGTTCAGTTTAATTTAATTTATAGTTTTTAAAAGAGGCTAATTAAACTTCTTAATTAATATATAGCCATGTTAAAACTAGCTAGCTATATATATATATATATGTGTTGGAAGCCACCTGTACTGTTGACTGTTTCATTTACACACACTGTTACCATGATAAAGATATATATTTAATTTTATTATCTTAATTTAAAGGCAACATATATTTCTCCAAAGAATCTATATATGATCATGACGTACTAATTAAAGAATAAAGATTGTTTTTGTATAATTTGATGTAACAATTAAAGCTAATCGGTGGACCTTAATCTGTTTCATTGCCTAATTTCTTTAATTTATCAATCAGGGGCCACAACACATATATATCTATTAATTAATATTCATATTTCTTACTTTTGACTAATTAAATACTGCATTATTAATTAAAAGCTGACATATATGCATGCTCCACAGAAAAGATAGCTAATGGAAGCAACGGTGACATGGCAATTGATTCATACCATCGTTACAAGGTAGCTAGTTTCATGACTTGTCAATTTATCATAAAATATGAAATTGTAATGTCGAAATGCATGCATACATGCATGCAGAAATTGATAAATTTTCACATCCCAATATAATTAATGCAGGAAGATGTAGCGATTATGAAAGCAATGGGTTTGAATTCCTATCGGTTTTCTATATCTTGGCCTCGAATTTTACCTCGTAAGTCGTAAGCGATCGATCGATGATAATTTAATTTCTCTATATGAAGAAATCTTAATATATATGACTTTCTATATTCATATCCCTCTGTAACATAAAAAGTAGAGGGGTACGTAATGGTGTAATGTCAAAGGAGGGCCTCAAACTTTTGACCTGTGACAAGTTGGCCTCTCAATTTTTAATTTTGGAATATTTATGATTTATGACTTTTTAAATTTCTCGAAAAGTTTCTTTTTAAATGGTAAGCAACTCATAAAATATTCATATATGAGCTATTTTCTATTTTGATTTGAATGCTTTATTTAATTTTCATAGAAAAATTATAGTTTATTGAGTGATTAAATGGTAAAATATTTCTATTTATACATAAAATAGTAAACGTAATGAAAAATAAATTATTATCAATTTAAAATTGAAGTTGAAAATTGTATTATATAGTAATTGATAAAAAAAATTAAACAAGGATAAACAACCAAGGATTGTGTTGATTTTATTCTTAGAATTGAATATTAAGTAGTAATTAAATTATTAACTGGTTGCATATTTCAGGGGCTAGTTGTCACAATTCATAAGTTTTGGGGCCTTCCATGGCAAACAAGTAATCATATGACTAGCTACCAAAATATAAATCTCCTTAAAAAAAAAACTGAGATTGAAATTCTGATAAATTAATCATTTTTTCCTGTTCAAAGGGGGCAACTTAAGCAGAGGAGTAAACTATGAAGGTATCATGTACTACAATAACCTCATAAATGAGCTCATTTTAAATGGTTAGTCAATGTTAATTTATGCTATGTTGTTCAACTTGAAAGAGTTATTTTTGAAATTTTGTGCTGCTATATAAACAATGTATGACATATAATAAGTTTATTTACTAGGCATACAACCATTTGTCACACTTTTCCATTGGGACTTGCCCCAAGCGTTAGAAGATCTCTATGGCGGTTTCTTGAGCTCCCGAATTGTGTAAGTCATCACTCTGTCAAAACCAAGTACAACCATTTAATATACTGGTAATGCAGCATTGGTTCTTGTTTTGATCAATGTTCATTCAATCACCAATTTCATCTCATATTTATGTCATTGGTTGGTTGATGGAAAATTTCACGAATTAGGATATTATGTTAGACACCAGACTGGCCAAATTTGGTCCTGTGCCACTATAATAAATAAATCACCTCTAATTTTTTTACAAATCCACATATTTTTTTATAACCGATGTATATAACCTAATGAAGGAATGGGGAAGTTAACTAATATACTGCTCCTGTTTCAGGGACGATTTTCAAGATTATGCTGAGATTTGTTTTCAAGAATTCGGTGACAGAGTTAAGAATTGGATCACATTAAATGAGCCATGGAGTTACAGTGTCGGTGGCTATAGTACCGGTATATTGGCACCTGGGAGGTGCTCCCGGGGGGTAGGCACAAACTGCCTAGGAGGTGACTCATCCAAAGAACCTTACATAGTAGCACATAATCAACTCCTGGCTCATGCAGCAGCAGTGGCGATGTACAGAAAGAAATTCCAGGTAATCATGTGTTTATACGTGTATAGTAAATCACTAGTTATATGACCCGACAATATAGTTTGGTCAATTTAGTTTTTGGTTGTTTAACTAATCCATAATTTGGTTATGAATTACCAAATGGATATTGAATTGCGAACCAGAGAACTGATATAGCTCCTTTGCTCCCTGCACCCACTGTCCTTCTGTAGCATAACTGAGTTATAGGGAAAACAAATTAATTGTGCTGAAGAAAATTTTAACCTTTTATTTAATTAATTAAGACCTATACTGATTAGTTATAACAAAAAACGATTCGATGTAAATTACAAAAAACTAATAATAATTGTTATTATTATTTAGCCTGGTTTAAGTTTGAAATTTTGTTTGGATCAATTAAATATAATCCATTTCTAAATTATGATGACATTGGAGTTATATATGTGTGTAGGAATCTCAAAAGGGTAAAATAGGAATTTCTCTAGTCAGCAATTGGATGATTCCATACTCCAACTCCAAAGCCGATAAAGAATCTGCAGCTCGTGCTTTAGATTTCATGTATGGATGGTAAGTCTTTTCTAAACCCAACTATAAACTTGATTAAAAAAAAAGTGAATAAATTTAGAATATTACAGTTTTTAATATGATATTTATGACTTAAGGACAGGTTCATGAATCCATTAACCAGAGGAGAATATCCACCTGTAATGAGAAAATTGGTCGGTGATCGACTACCTAAATTTACTCGAGAACAATCAGATATGTTGAAGGGGTCTTTCGACTTTGTAGGAGTGAATTACTACACGGCAAGGTTTACAAGTAATATCCCAATCTCCAGTAGTAATATTGTCCATAAAAGCTATGATGCTGATCAACTTCTCAATCAAACTGGTAAGCTCTCAGTAAATACCGAAAGGATATGTTATATCTTACAAGCAATCTATTTTTATTTTCTCTGTATATATAACCTTATTGTGTTAATTATGCATGCAGTTGAGAGAAACGGAATCATCATTGGTCAAAAGGTAATTATTTTCTTGAAGGTTAAATATCTAATACAAATATTTAAATCAAATTTATGCAAAATTTAAGAGATGGAGATGTTGCCACACTGTTTCAGGCAGCTTCGTCGTGGCTGTATGTATATCCAAAAGGGATAAGAGATCTCTTAGTCTATACAAAGAAGACTTATAACAATCCTGTAGTCTACATTACAGAAAATGGTACTGATGGATTATTATATTACAACCTTGATAGCTCCTATCAAGTTTATCAAAAAAAAACAAAAACCTTGTTAATCTACAATTTGTTATATCAATTCAAGTTATTCTCATTTTTCCTTTTTGGTGATGCTTTCTTTAGGTGTTGATGAGATAAACGACGTAAACTTATCAATGGAAGAAGCCTTGGAGGATGATTTCAGGATAAAATTTTATGAACAACACCTATCATATGTTCAAAGCGCTATACGGTGAGTTCAACATGCATCAATCATATATATGTTTTTTATTCAAAGCATGCATGTACAGTTTAATTATAATCAACTAAGCAATTTGACGTTTGTTATTAATATTCCAATTCCAACATATGAATAAAAATATATGATAGGGAAGGTGTGAATGTGCGAGGTTACTTTGCATGGTCATTATTTGATAATTTTGAGTGGATGGATGGTTATTCGGTGAGATTCGGAATAAACTTCGTCGACTACAAAAACGGACTCAAGAGATACCCCAAAAGCTCTGCTATTTGGTTCCAGGGATTCCTCAAGGATAATCCTTGATCCTTGAGTGATGAGTACTTCAATGTTATCTGATATTAACCCTCACTTGACATTCCCCAAGATAGCAATGCATTAGGAAGTATGTAAACTGTAATAAAGCCGTGAAGCACACAGTCCCAGTGACATATCGTCATTTAAGTTTTATCTGTAGTTGTAGTAGTCTAGCACAATATATTCTGGATTTATCATTTATTAAGAATGAATTATGGATGTAGAGCATTACTCATTTATTGTGACATGTTTTGACACTGATTATTTACTTTAAGCATTCAAGGGCAGAACAAGAACAAAAATGTTTTGAGCACAGAACTACTAAAACTGGGTGAATGGTAAAATATCAGATTATCACTAGGTTTAAAAACTTAAATAGACATCAAGTACTTGTCAGACAAACAAAAAAAAAGGTGCTGCCAAAAATTTATTGATTTCTCATTGATGGATGCTAGAATTTATCACTGCATTAATTTCTCCAATTATATGAACCGGTCTTCCATCAAACATAGAAGATAGGGTTGTTTCACATAGATTCTTTAGCTCCCTTGTCTTAGCAATTGCAACCTCCTGAGATAATTAAAAATTGATCAACAACACGGAGAACATATACTCTCGGCAAATAATAAGCAATATCACCACAATTTTTTCTGAAAGAAATGCCCTATGTATTTAGAAGAAAAAAAAAATGTTGTCCCTGTGAAGAGAAACATATAACATTTTTATGTTCCCCAACAGAACTCATGCATATAGCAAAAAAAATAAAAGGGAATGTGATAAAATAAAACCTGCTTAGGCCAGGAAGAAGAGAGAGAATTTTGTAATTCCATGCGTCTAACAGATAAATCATTCAGACTATCTCTTAGTTTCACCTCATGCTGCTTCTTTTCCTCTAATGACTTTACCAATCTATCTAGAAACCTTCCAAAAAAAACAATTCTCTAGTAAGCTACAATAACAAAAAAAAAATTACCATCACGGTTTAGGATTTAGGAAAAATTACATTAAAAGCGCATTTATTGCAGAGTTGAGGTTCAATTTAAACTTATATCGGGAAATCCAATGCCTCATTTTCAAATCAAGAACTGATTAAAGACTTGAACAAAGTTGGGCTCAATTGCACACCTGTTGGAGTTCAGAATCATAATTAGGTCACGAGTTTTCCTGTTTGTCAGAAGAGAAATGGCAGAGGA
This sequence comes from Carex parvula, assembly GCA_025461045.1. Taxonomy (NCBI): domain Eukaryota; kingdom Viridiplantae; phylum Streptophyta; class Magnoliopsida; order Poales; family Cyperaceae; genus Carex; species Carex parvula. Next base: position 7,506 of record JAJGRW010003210.1, read on the forward strand.
GACATTAGCTAAAATAGCCTCTAATGTGTCAGAAGTGTATTGTTGTAGCACGAAAGGGGCTACGGCCTGGACTTGGTTTTGCAAAGACATTGTATCTTCACTCCTTAGTTCCATCAATCTCTGGTATAAGAATGCCTTAATCTGATGAAAAGAAAAGACAGTGTGAGTTGTAAAAGACCAAACACTTCAATTACTGTCATTGTCAATAAGCTACCAGTTTCAGGTATTCTCTTTTTCTTTTTTCCAACTGAGCCGGACTGAACCCACAGTTTTTTCTCAACTTATGTTCAGTTAATATCACTCCACATCAATTTAAGCCAACTAGACTCATAAAAGCGCACTTTTGAATCTAACCAAAATAAAAATAAACAACAACAATTGCCAAAAGGTGGAAAACTATGAAAAGCTCAAGTTTGTTAGACTCAATAGTCTAGCGACACCTATAACATGTTTCAAGATGCATCGGTGTCTACAACATACAATACAATAATTTTACTAAAAATTTCAAGGACCTTGATCCTTTTATTTATGTAACAAAATCCCAAATGATTTCTAGATCTTAGTTGGTCTAGCTATTGTTATTCTTGGTTAAAAATCCATGCAAAATACAAATTGTGGATGAATTGATTATAAAAGAAGGTTACATGATCAATGTGCAAATTATCCATTTCACAAATGAAAATTCCAAAGGAATTCAGAGAGAAGTACCTCCAATAAATCATCCAGAATTTTGTTCCTGTAATCAGTCCCTAACAACTGGCTTCTCTCTTCATGTCCACTGGCACCAGTTTCAACTAAACCACACACATTCTCCTCAGCAGTTGCATCTTGGACTGGAGCCTCCATTTCCAATGTCAGATCCTCAATACCAACATCCCAATTTATCCCTTCATCTTTATCTGCTAATTGATCGCCTTGTTCTACATTTGAGTCACCAATTTCATGTGTACCAAGCATGTTTCCAGGTTCTTCAGATTGTTCTTCGACTGCACCAATGTCCCAGTCAATTTGAGCTCCATCCATTGTTATATTCCAGTCGATGCCGTCAATGGAGGAATTTAAATCAAGATTTTGATTTGATTTTGAATTCTCAACTAGAGAATTTTGTACCTCAGCACAAACTGACACGTGAAGAGATGGCGGATTCTGTCGGAGGTCATGCAGATTTTGAAGAACAGCACCTGGAGTTTTCTAAATTTTAAGTGAAAAGATGCTCAATTAGACAAGAGCGACAAAAAGTTTGGTATTGACTGGCAGAATACATCATTATCAATAGCGTTACAATGGTGGTTACTGGAATATGACAAGAGAAATATATGGTATTACATGCAGGTACTGTTGAATATTGGATGGAAAATGCAAATTATCCGTACCAGTATATACTTTCAGATGCATAGTGCATTATCGGTACCCAAAAGACTTATACCTCTTTCTCTGTATGAGCTTCTTTTACGAAGTTGGTGTAATACTCCATGGCTTTAGACAGCAGATCACCATTTAAAACCAACATTATTCTCTCAAACGTTTCAGGCAGGGTCTTGGCCGTCTCTATGAGTTCCATTCTAACATTTTCCCCCTGTATAAGTATCATGCAAGATTTTAGATGGCTTGTATAAAATACCAGTTCATGATATACACCTAGAAACCTAAATTACAAATAAAAAGACTTCTTTTGCAGTAGGATGTACAATTTTTAACTATACAGATCTGACTGGGCTTAAAAAAAGATCTGACTGGTTCAGTTTAAATCAACTTAAGACCTAATATCAGGTCAGGTCAGCACTTAAATTTAATTTCAGTTAAAATATATGTACATACCAAAGCATCAAGATTTGACCTGGCCTGATAGCTAAATCAGTGAAGTCAGATAAGAATTTCACGAACAGCTGGCAATCTAGTCAAGCCTAACCCATTTAACTTAACATAAACAAAATCCTAACCAACCCACTCACAGAGGCGGATTCAGTATAGAGCAGGGGGGTGGCTAAGCCACCCTCATTATTATTGAAATCTTGATAAATACGTATTAGAGTTTAATTGGCATGTCAAGCCCTCCTATTTAAGAAATCAATATTATTGTGGCCTGGTGTTACTTTCTTAATTTAATTTGAACCATAAAAGAAACCACTACAAAAAAGAAGGAAATAATATAGCATAAAATAACTTTTTGGGGTGATGTTTAGCCTCCCTCATATCCAACGCCTATTCCACCCCGAATCTGATTTTGCTCAATGAATGCCCAGATTTTATGGATATATATCACATCAAATATACACTAATATGAAAAAAAATTACAGACCTTTAACCCCAATTCTTGACAAGCTTCAGCATATTTAGTTGCAGAAAGAGCGGCATTCCTCTTGATTTCTGTCTCTTTTCTGTCCAGCTCAGCCAACTGCTGTTGGATCTTTTGAATTTGCTTTCTCTGGTAGGGGCTTCAATAAGAATCACTGATTAATTGAAAATGTAAATAAAAAAATTGATGATACAATTGATTGAGAGAGAGAGCATACATTTCATAATTGACATTTTGAACCATAATCTGAGCGGCTTCTCCCAAGAAAATGTGATCCTTCTCAAATGATTTTACTATTGCTTCCCAGTCTCCCTGTGGAAAGTTTCTTACTTTTAATTCACACGCATAGATACAAAAACAGGAATGAACGGCCACACACTTCAAAGAGAGGAACTTACAGCAGAACCAGAGAGGCGCCCAAAAATATTGCGCGTGCTTTCTGTAGAAGAATTCAACAAGATGTTGTATATCTGTTTCGCTTCCGTATATCCTATTGCTAACAAAAATATCACAACAGCACATCTTAAAAAGTTTATACATTTATGTGATAGTTATATAATAAGCTCAGCAATGTTAGGCTATTAAAGAATGAAGCTATCCTTCATGCAAAATACCAATTTTTCATTATCAGATGGAAAATATAAAAGAGCCCATCTAGTATAGAATTGAGGCCATTTGATTATTATTTAAACTTGACTAACAAATGTATTAGTCATCTCAACCCTTCTGCGGTACTAAAATTTAACTGCAGCATTTGAGGCTAGCTTGAGCCATGAACACTGAGTTCACTACCCAATGTCAAGTTTGCAACTTTTTTCAAAACATTGATCAAATAAACTGATCAGCAATAAAGATTTAACGAAATCTTATTATCTCAGTTTTTTTTATAATAGTTATCAACTGCAAAATTGAGACTTACTTGGAATATGTACACTGAGTTGAATAGAGAGACTTTAACTCAAAGCTCTTAACTAAAAACTTTTTGCATAGCATCGACCCAATTAGAAACCAGTACAAACAGGTTCTCCAATTAAACAGAATAGAGAGACTTTAAATCAGTAAAAGCAACAAGTACAAATTATAAGTCGCTACGTATACTTCATTCAAGACAAAGCTTATCACTACTGAAAGCTATTAACTTTCTAATTTGGGCACATGCAAACCACGACCAAACAACCAACTCAACCAAGTTAACTCCTACTTAACACAATCTAGCACCTCCTTAAAAGAGATTTTTAGTTTAGAAACATACAATCAGCGTCAAGGGTTAGAAAGAATGGATCGAGATCACGTGGCAGTGAGGGGAACACAGATGAAATTCGAGACCTTATGGCATTTAGACGCTTTCTCCAATCCTGAGGTATTCTCTTTCGATCCACCAGCCATTCTACCAAAAACAATCAGCAATTATGGAAAAATGATACGAAGCAAATATAACGGAGCAGAAAGAGAAATTAAGCAAAAGAAAGCACCTCCAAGACGAGCAAACGCGATGTCTATGGGGAGATTTTGAAGCTCCGACGGATCGTACATGGTTTTTTGATGAGATGAAGGAGAGAAGGGCGAGCTCGAGGAGAAGCAAACGAGGCGAAAAGGAGAAGCTTGATTGGTGTTTCAATTAATGCGTAGACCGGATTCAGGAGCAGAGATGTAAGAGTTTAACGGGCTCTTCGGCCCGTCTATAAAAAGAAGACATGTAAAATATAAGCCCGTTGAAGGCTTGTATCAACTATCAACTATCATCTATCATCTATCATCTATCATCTCTGGAAGGAGCAGTAGCAACTAGCAGCAACAAGCGAAATATAATTTATAATGAGTGAGGCTATGGTGCTATGCATAGCACGGATGGGGTCCGTGCTACGGCCAAAAATTTGACTTTTAAAATCCTAATGGTCGATCCAACCGTTCAATGTGATAACCATATGAATATGTACTTGCAAACTAAATTTTATATTTTTTCGAATTTTTTTACTATTTTTTTAGATAGGTAGAAAAATCAGTGTTTTCTGAAAATTCTGGACCATCAAAATTCTACCTATCTAAAAAAATAGTAAAAAAATTCGAAAAAATATAAAATTTAGTTTGCAAGTACATATTCATATGGTTATCACATTGAACGGTTGGATCGACCATTAGAATTTTAAAAAGTCAAATTTTTAGCCGTAGCACGGACCCCATCCGTGCTATGCATAGCACCATAGGCTCACTCATTTATAATTTATACAGCTCGCTCAACTTTAGCCGATTTGTGTTATTTAAAAATAACTGTTAATCTATACGACTATAGAGCTCAACTCTGAATATATACCAGTACGTGTTTTGGTGGATAAACAAGTATGTATATATTGAGGTGATTAGGTTAACATCTGGATGGGATGGTAATATATATAATATGGGGCTAAACGTAGGTTTGATGAAGGAGGCCTAGCTAGTCTGAGATGTCTCACTCTCACCCATGTGTTCAGTAAATATATATGGAGATATGTCGATCATATGTGCAGTTTAAATATGGAGACATATATATATATATATATATATATATATGCCTAGGCAGCTAGGCTAGCTAGCTGACCTCCCTTTTTTAATGCAAGTGGGCTCTTTCGCCTTTTCTAATGCAAGTGGGCTCTTTGCCTTTTTTACTGGAGTCGGTCGATGTTCTAAAAAACGGCCCAAAAAAGGATTGTTATTTTCGAAGGTCCAACTCAAAGAAAGAATTAAAGGTGGATGTTTAGATATAGAGAGAGCAGGATATTAATTAAATGGACATTGGATACAATTTACTCTAATGTTTCCATTCACATTAAAATTCAAACCACAAATTAAATATTAAAAATTAAATATAAACATCCTGTGAACCTAATAAATTGGACGCGTAATTAACTCTCGACGATGATCAATCCATCGGACCCTCTTCCATTATTGCAGTTGCCTATATATATATATAGTTGCCTTGTTCGCTCGCTCAACAGCACATTTTGGATAAATTTCTCTGCGGCCTGCGGGTCAATAAATTCAACTTTTAGTTTCTCCTGTAGGAAAACTTAGGTATTAACGGAATATTCTCATTCTGTTTAAAATGTAACAGAATATACTCATTCTATTCAAAATTTTAACGGATATGCTCATTTTATCTAAAATATTAACAGAAAAGTTATATTTCATTAATATTTTAGGACAAATTAAAAATTTAGTGACTATGAAATAACAAATCAAATTAAATAGTGATCAATTCGTAATAAAAAAAAAAAATTTAGTGACCACAACGAAATTTACCCAGACTTTTTTCTAGTCCTGATGTCTTGATATGTTGGCATGTATTTAGTTTTTTTTTTTTTCTTTCTCGTTTATAATTCAAAATTTTTCATTAATGGTTCAAAGTTCAAACAAACACAAGTTCTCACCAAAAAAAATTTGTGAAATCTAGCGATGAGAAGAAACAAGAAATGATTTGAAACATATAAATTAAGGGAACGGGTTTTGTCCGAAGCGCTTTGGACTGAATTCCTCTCCAAAGTCTTTTTGCACCCTAGGATATGTTTTCTGGAACTTGATCCCTCCTCTACACAATCATGTTGTAACTCAAATTTGTTGTAACTTGATCCCTCCTATATATATATGAGGAGGGTTCCAATGCCTCAATTTTTCATGCCTCCACGATGCCTCCATTTTTTAAACTTTAATAACTCAAAATTTAAAACTTAAAAGTCAAAATAAAACCGTTGGATATGATCTACATCATTTTATCTATGTGCTCATAAAAAATTATCACATTTTGATTTTGTTTTATGTGAATCAATAAGTTGAAAAATCAACGTCTAGAAATTATCCACATTAGTACATTTTTTACAAGCTCTTGATGACAACCAAAACAAAATTGAAATGTCATAATTTTTTATACGTGCATAGATAAAATGATATAGATCATATCCAACGGTTTTATTTTGACTTTTAAGTTTTAAATTTTGAGTTATTAAAATTTAAAAAAATGGAGGCATGGTGGAGGCATGAAAAATTGAGGCATTTGAACCCTCCTCTATATATATATATATATATATATATATATATATATATATATATATATATATATATATATATATAGCTGGGCTATTGTGCTTTGCAAAGTAAACTCCCGTTTACTTCGGATTATATTTTGCATTTTGAAAATTCAAACAACTGACCCGAACCGTTCAACATGTTCTAAATATTGAAATGTGCTTGCAGACTAAATTTTACATTTTTTTGAATTTTTTACTATTTATTAAGCCACTTTGAAAATCGCTGATCGGTGGTTCAGAAAATTTTACTGTTTTTTATTATTCACAGTGGATCAGCGATTTTCAAAGTGGCTTAATAAATAGTAAAAAAATTCCAAAAAATGTAAAATTTAGTCTGCAAACACATTTCAATATTTAGAACATGTTGAACGGTTCGGATCGGTTGTTTGGATTTTCAAAATGTAAAATATGACCCGAAGTAAACGGGGGGTTTACTTTGCAAAGCACAATAGCCAATCTACATATATATATATAGAGAGATGGGCTATTGTACTTCGCGAAGTAAAACCCCCGTTTACTTCACACTCATATTTTCATTTTGAAAATTCAAACAACCGATCCGAACCGTTCAACATGTTCTAAATATTGAAATGTACTTGGAGACTAAATTTTACATTTTTTGAAATTTTTTACTATTTATTAAGCCACTTTGAAAATTGCTGATCCACTGTGAATAATAAAAAACAGTAAAATTTTCTGGACCACCGGATCAGCGATTTTCAAAGTGGCTTAATAAATAGTAAAAAAATTCCAAGAAATATAAAATTCCAAGCACATTTCAATATTTAGAACATGTTGAACGGTTCGGATTGGTTGTTTGGATTTTCAAAATGACAAAATATGGCGTGAAGTAAACGGGGGTTTTACTTCGCGAAGTACAATAGCCCATCTATATATATATATATAGGGTCCGGCTAATTTGCTGCTGGCAGGATTTCGGCCAGCTGCTGCCAGCAGCAAATCTGCCATACGGATGTTCAAACAACCGATCCGAACCGTTCAACGTGTTCTAAATATTGAAATGTGCTTGGAGACCCAATTTTACAATTTTTGGAATTTTTTTACTATTTATTAAGCCACTTTGAAAATTCCAGATCTGGGTGAACAGTAAAAACAGAGCAACAAAATTCTGGACCATATGATCTGAAATTTTCAAAGTGGCTTAATAAATAGTAAAAAAATTCCAAAAAATGTAAAATTTGGTCTCCAAGCACATTTCAATATTTAGAACACGTTGAACGGTTCAGATCGGTTGTTTGAAGATCATATGGTTCAGATTTGCTGCCGGCAGCAGCTGGCCGAAATGCTGCCAGCAGCAAATTAGCCGGACCCTATATATATATATATATATACATACATATGTCTACTATATGCCAATGATCTCCTTATACCAATAGGTGTTAAGTCGTTGTATCATTGTGTGAGAAAGATAATGCATGTAAGTACTACAAACACTTCAGCTAACGAGAATTGACAGCAGCTCAAAGACTAGGGTTAAAACCTAGTGGGCTCCCTTGGCAGGATAGCATAAATCGTACTTTAAAAAACATTAGAAGACACTTAAATTAAGTAGGGTCTTTGGGATATTTAAACTACGGAGTAGTATAGGAAAATAACATAATTGTGTACCTAATACTTTAGTCTTAGTAGCCCAAAAGCCAATCGCAAGATCAGAAAATCGCATAAGCAAAAACCCAGCATGCCCTGCGGGTAGTGACAGTGCCGCATGTGACATAGACAAACGTCAAAACTTATAATTTGAATAATTAAGAAGGACAAAAACATGAACCCTAGATGCTCTCTATTTACTATTTAGCCTTTACTAGCTATAATATCTTAATTACATTTATCGCCACCATCTCAAACTTTAAAAATTCAATAATCTAGACTCGTAAAAATTATTTAAAATCTAATACATTATTCCTATGAATCGCACCTCAAACATACTACACGGTAGAATCATGCGCTTGTGATCTAAACGTAAGTAGAAATTACACTTTATAAAAATTTTAAAAGTGGTAGTCTCATTAATTATAAGTCATAATTGTGGTAATATTGGCGGCCACGATTTTTCTTCGTACATACAATTGAAAGACTTTGTCTAGTAGGATGTGATTGATTGGAGTAGAATGCGCAACATGACATTATTGTCAGTTATAGACGGTAGATTGTGGTCGATGATTCTCATATAGACTCATTTCTCCTTTTTATTTGAATTCTTGAGAGGGATGAGCTTCAAGTTTTAGTGCACATACACCGTTTGTTTGGTAGTCCGTTCTTGAGATCATAATTAATTAATTATGGAATGGAATTTCACGATATCGACTTCTTTGAAACCTATATTATATTGAAAAACTCACAAGCCGAATTTGTTTTGAATAGATGTATGATTTTAGATAAAATCTGTAAAATTGTTAACTGAATTTCAAAATTTAGACAAGTGGAAATACAAAATAAAGAATAGATGAGGCTGTTAAACCCAATCTACTTTAACTTTGGTGCATAAGAACCGGGTCTATGGTTCATGGTTGTAACTTGTAAATGAGCGTAGAGCTGAAATAAGAAGGGTGTGTACTTCAACAGTTGTTGGAGACAGTGGCGGAACTAGGAATGATCGGTAGGGGGGGCCTAACTAGTTTCTCTCAGGATATTAGTTTTAGTTTCATGTTACACGATTAAATGACGGATCGCTCAATCGCGTGCCCTCGTCATCTCGTCGCGGAGCCCAGTCACCAGAGTGCCATCGCTTTTAGTTTAGAAAAGAAAAACGGGGAGAGTGAAAAGAAACAGAGGTGCCAAGAGCCCATAAACGATGTAGGGAGTGCCAGTTTTTTTTTATTAAATGGCTCTGTATATTTTTCTGGGGGAGCCAGAAAAAGTTTTTTCAAATATAAAGTTTGGTCAATTATATTTATAAATTTCTTCAAATATAAAGTTTGGAAAAATTTACACTTCTTAATGCTAAAGTAGATAAGGCTATACATGCATAACGATTAAAAATAATTATTTAAGATAATTATGAATCAGTAAAGTTTGGTCAAGTAAAGTTTTTATTTAAGATAATTATTTGCTATCATTTTTACTGCATCGAAACAAGCAAAGTTTTTATTTAAGGGGGGGCCAGGGCCCAGGCTGGCCCAGGCCCTGATTCCGCCCCTGGTTGGAGACCTGTCATCATGTATAACAGTTGTTTGGAAATTGGAATGGGTGTGTACTTCAAGCCCACATTTTTATTAATATCCAGAGTTTAATACAAATTATTAATTATGTCTACAATTCGATCCAATATCAAAAAATACCCAAGCCGGTCAGAAAATGGCCGGCTTACTCCCTCCCTAAGCCGGTCATTTTTTGGCCGGCTTGGTACTTTATTTTTTTTTTTTTAAACCGCAAAAACTCTATAAAATGGCCACCCCTCCCTTCATCCCAAGGCACACAGCCCGAGGCAGCAGCGAATCATTGTTGAGGTAATTTTTTTTATTTTTTTTATTATTTTTTATTATTATCGTTTTATTTTATAGAATAATTAATTATATTATTATAAAATTAAATTTAATTAAAAAAAACCCAATACCCTGTACCCTAAACCTTGTACCCTGTACCCTAAACCCTAAACCCTAACCACCCTAAACCCTAAACCCTGTACCCTGTACCCTAAACCATAAACCCTAAACCCTAACCACCCTAAACTCTGTACCCTGTACCCTAAACCCTAAACCCTAAACCCTAACCACCCTAAACTCTAAACCCTGTACCCTGTACCCTGAACCCTGAACCCTAAACCCTAAACCCTAAACCCTATACCATATAACCTATACCCTATACCCTATACCCTATAACCTAAACCTTAAACCCAAAAAGAAGTCGTAACCAGTCAATTGTTTACTATTTAGTTACCAGACAATTGTTTACCATTTAGTAACCTGACAATTGTTTACCATTTTGTAAAATGTAGTTTGTTTACCATGACCTTTATTTCATTACACTATGGTGGGAAGATACTTAATAGTGCACAAGGGGCGTATTACAACAAAGATGCAGCTCATTCATTAATGATTCCAGATGACATCTCACTTTTGGACCTGAAATCCATAGTATACATACACACCGGTTACAACCCAGAAAGGTGGGACCTAGAATTGGCAACCCGATATTGCCATCCCTCCAACGGAAAATGGATTGTTGCGAAACTGGTAGATGAGAGTACGTGAAGAGGCATGTTTGGTTGTTTGAGGTCCTAAGGGAATTTTCTAATAGAAATATTTGCTAGAAGAGTTCCGGTAGAGCCCGGGGTTGGAAGCTCGGGCTCTGGATCAGCGGCACCACATTATACCCCACAACCAGAAACATACAGACGTGACTCCACCTTACCCCTCAACGAACCTGACTCAGAACCTACAACTACGTCACTCCACCAGCATCTCAACGAAGACACTCAGTTGCATCCCCACCTAGACACAATCGAGGCAGACCAAGACACTCAGTTTCAACCCCACCTAGATCCGTAAATGTGGCTCCTTTACCGTTACCTCCAGTATCACCTTACCCCAGACCTGCACCAGTAGACGATGCAACTTGCCCGGACTTTGAAGATATTAATGAAATACCGGAGGACGATCTGAGGAGCGGGGATGAATTTGAGGGAGAAATATGGGGGGATTTAGATCACATGGAAGGTTGCGATGAAGACGGGCCAGTTGAAACAGCTGAAAGGCACATGGGTCGTACTGATGAGGGGGGCCGCTTAGTGGCCGGACTGATACGCATCTGTTCTCATACCTCAATGATGTTTCTGAGTTTAGAGAAGCAGATATTGGTTATTATGGGCAACGGATTGAGTATAAAGGTGAGCTGACTGCAAACCAATATTTTAAAAGCAAAGAAGACATAATGAAGAAGATCAGAGAGCACCATATAAAAAATAATCAGGAGTTCAGATCGAAGAAAAGTGACAGGGATCGAGTTCATCTGGTGTGCAAGGCTCTAAATTACCGTTACGAGTTTAGGGCAAAGCCGACGGGATGTGCAGACGCATGGGTTATAACTAAGCAAGACATGCCTCACACATGTATGACTGAGCACACGAGGGACGACCACGAATGTCTGACGGCAGCACCCATTGCCGATGTCATTGAGAACAGCATTAAAAAGGACCCGTGTATGAGCATCCAGACGGTGGCAGACATTGTTTTGGCTGTGTACAACAATGTGACACCTAAATACAACCGACTGTGGAGGGGCCGTGAGTTGGCAATAGCCCGATAATTTGGAAGTTGGGAGATTTCATACAGCTTGCTGAGACCACTATTGATGACAATTTGCCATAACAATCCCGGCTCGACCCACCAATTTCTGACCAGCCCGGTACGGAATAAGGAAACAGGACTAATCATGCCAGGTATTGCCCAGTTCAGAGCCGTAGCCTGTGCGTTTGGTCCATGCATTGCAGCGTTCCAGTACTTGAGACCAGTAATCAGCATAGATGCCTGCTTCTTGTCTGGGCGATATGAGGGGTGGCTTTTGATAGCTTGCGGCTACGATGCCGAGAACTAATTATTGCCTATTGCATTTGCAATTGTGCGGCAGGAGGATACTGAGAATTGGGGTTTTTTCTTGCAGTGGTTGAGGAATGAAGTGCTCGGATGTAGTAAATTTGTATGTGTTATATCGGACCAGCCCAAGGGGATCAAAGCTGCACTGATAGCTGAATACGGATGACCTCCCGAGCTTTTTATGCACAGGTATTGTATGCAGCATGTTGCTGACAACCTGGTCTAGAACTGTAAAGGAGACAGATGGTACGGATGGAGGTTCAGGGAAGGAGCAAAGAGGAAGAAGCTGAGAAGATTGAAAGAGATGTTCGAAGAGTTTGCTCATGTATGTCTAACTTATAACATTTCGTTTAATTATCTTATAAGAATTTTATGAAAATGAAATAACATCCCTTTGTTTTTGTGCAGCTAAATCCGCAGTGTAATGTATATTTGAAGAGAGTGGGCAAAGTACGTCCTAATGATGTGATGGAGCCGTCCAATTATGAGAAAATTTTTCAAACCTGTGATGGAGGATACCGGTTTGGTATCATGACAACAAACGGCTCCGAGTCGCTCAACAATGTCTTCCGAACGAGTCGTAGATTGCCTGTTTGTGCTATAGTGGAGGATACGTTCTACACGTGCAACAGATGGTTTGTTGAGCGGCGTCAGCGAGCAATGAAATTACAAGACAAGGGACAGGTTCTTTCTGACCGGGTTTTGCAAAAGATCAAAAAACGTTGGGCGAAAGCTTCAAAAATGAAATTGGTGCGTTACACGCAGGGCCAAGGTCAGTATCAAGTTTCATCCCCAATGAGTATGTTCCTTGCACCCGTAGCGACATGGGCAACATGGAACCCACTCACAGGGAGTTCATGTATATTGTGACACGCGGTCCCGACAGACAAATGGAATGCACTTGCAGAGGTATCCAATTAACTTCTATTCCGTGCGCTCATGTCTTAGCTGTTTGCCGTGACCGAAACTGGCAAGGGGACGACTTTGTTGCAGACTGGTATAAAACACCCTATCTTGTGAGTACTTGGAACCATGTGTTCATTCCAATTGGCAATATGGGAGACTGGCCTCCTAATCCTGGAGACAGAATCCTTCCGAGTAGTGGTTGGATTAGGAAGGGGAGGCGAAAACACACCCGTCATGTAATAACGATGGATGAAATGGAAGGTAGACGAAGAGGGCATCAGCCTCGCCGTTCCACTTTCGATAGGCAACGAAGAGGTATGTAACATTCATCCAAAAATATTTTTCTTTTCAATTTATACCAACTTACTAAGTAACACATGCAAATGCAGAGGCAAGAAACGCAGCAAATGCGGCAGAAAATGAGCGAGTAATGGTGTCGGGAAGTGGGTCCGGAGGGTCACGGCGTAGCACAGCTACGAGCCGTTTAGATGCAACTGCTATGTATGCCGAAGCAATGGGAGAGGCGGTTGCCATAGGAGGAGAGGCGGTTGGGGTGCAAGGGGAGCCATCTGTGATCCAACCGAGGAGGTCCACTACTAGACGCACAACAAGAGCATCTACAAGCCAAGCAGGGCCATCTGGAGCCCAGGCCGGCCCATCTAGTGAGCAACCAGAGCCATCTGATAGACCATCTCGTAGGGCATCTTTCGCAAGTGGTTTACTTCGGAGATTAAATTTTAGACGTAGCAATAATAGGTGATTTGTATGCATGTTGTAAAAAGTGTGTGGACTATATTTGCAATTTGTGTGTACTTTATTATTTTATACGAAACTCAGAAATGAAATATTTGACTCTAATAGAAATCACCTAAAACAAAAATAATGTGGTTTAAAAAAAAAAAAAAAGGTACCAAGCCGGCCAGAAAATGGCCGGCTTAGGGAGGGAGTAATTAGATCGAATTATGGGTATAATTAATAATTCTGGACATAATTCTGGCCAGAAAATGGCCGGCTTGGGTATTTTTCGATATTATATCGAATTCTGGGCATAATTAATAATTTGTATTAAACTTTGGATATTAATAAAAATGTCGGTACTTCAAGTCTTCAACAGCTATTCTCATTATTGTTTTTCAACTTTCAAGGCTTTCAATATTTTTCAAATATTTGTAATCAATATTTTTTTTCTGTTAAGTATTGTGATACATTTAGATTTTAAATTTACACAATAATGACTTTCAAATAAAACATTCAAATAATCAAATAAATAAAAATGATATTATTTCTATAACAATTTCCATGATGCATGATCCGGACATTATCCTTATTTTTTTAAAGGACAGGATTTTACCCTTATTTAATTTTAAAGGACAGGACATTGTCCTTATCTTTTATTTCTAAGTGTTTTAAATTTTGAATTATTGAATAACTGTAGAGATTTAAAATTCTACATTTATTTAATACAAAGTAGGGTAGGTTCAGCTTGAGCTTAAGATTGATTTTTTCAATTGTGAAAATTGCATTCCATAAATTAAATTATGTTGTCCGAACTCTCAAACAAAGGAACGTTGGTGTACGAACCCTATAACTTAAAGTCACAAAAATTAAAATAGAATAGACAAATACATGCATGTAGTCTACATCGGATTTTTTTTTAAAATAGTAATTAAAATAATTAAAGTTAACGAATCAACATGATTACCGAGTTTTCTGCAAAACCAGCAAAAACCGAATAGCCTATTCGGTTTAGTGGGATTTTAACTGGGGTTGTAGGATACGATGCCACAAAAAATCCATTTTATAGGCTTAACCGAATAGGTTATTCGATTTGATGTTTTTTTGGGCTTAACCGAATAGACTATTCGGTTTGGTGTTTTTTTTTTTTTTTTTAGAAGAGCAAAATAAAGAAATATAATACTGAAAATTTTAATTTTTTATTTAAATTATTTGACTTCTATTGATATACAATTAGCATATTTATACTAAAATACGCTAAATTACTAGAAATTATGTTGAATTACACTATATTAAGTTAAATTACACTAAATTACATTACATTACGCTAAAATACGGTTAATTACGCTAAATTACATATGAATAGGGACGATATCTTTATTGAAAAGGCGAAAAACGATGGCGAAACTTCAAACGGTCATAAAACGGCGCTCGAGTGTCCAATTTCAATAATTGACCACTTTTCGGAAAGCTTGCGAAAATACCAATGTTTTAAATAGCATTTATAGCGTCATAGCGGGAATGCTACAAAAAAATCTATAGCGAATAGCGTAGCTATAGCGGAAGCTATTCCAAATAGCATTTTTTTTTTTTACAAAAATTATATTATATATTTGTACTATATATTAACATTATCTAAAGTTTCATAAAACAATAAATAACACCAAATTAATTAAGAAATTATAATATTCATATTGAACTAGTACAAAAGTCCATGGTTCAAAATATCCATAATAATATCATAAACTATTGATCTTTTTCTATACAAAATATCTTAAGCATCATGATTCATTCTATTTTATTTTTCTATACAAAATAAATTTTATGGATCTTTATTTAAGCCCATATAAATTATCTAAAAAAGTCCAATATGCATAGCGCGCAAATAGCGCACTACACGGTATGCACTATAGCGGACCGCTATTACCGCTATAGCGGCCGTAGCGCAATTAGCGTATTTTCATGCCATAGCTTAGCGTTTATGGTCCAAAAACGCTATAGCGGCGCTATAGCGCTCTATTTAGAACACTGGAAAATACGCATGCGTCCGTGCTAGCAATGCCGGATTTCAAAATTCAGAATCGCCAACAAACTAAGGGAAGAGCCTCAAAACTTGAGTTGAAGTTTCCGATTAAGATTTTTATTTCTATTATTCAATCTAAGTAGCTCAATAAATTAGTTACATAATGAACTTGTAGAATATCAATTTTTACTATTTTTGAAATTTTTTTACTATTTTTTATGATTCGTGAAAGATGGCACAGAATCAGTTTATTTTAGTGTAATTCAACATAATTTATTGTAATACAGTGTATTTTTTGTTGCTAATTATAAATCAAAAGAAGCAATCTAACAAATAATTTAAAAAAAAATTCAAATTTTTAGTGTTAGATTTCTTTATTTTGCTCTTCTTAGTCTATATAAAAAAAAAAAAAAAAAAAAAAACTAAACCGAAATGCCTATTCGGTTTAGGGATTTTTATTCCTAAACCGAATTGGCTATTCGGTTAGGAGGTGTTACACAAATGGTTACACAGTTCGGAGATTTGTTTTTGTGAAAATAGGATAAACCGAATAGCCTATTCGGTGAAGCAAAAAAAAAAAACCCTTAACCGAATAGGCTATTCAGT
This sequence comes from Carex parvula, assembly GCA_025461045.1. NCBI lineage: Eukaryota > Viridiplantae > Streptophyta > Magnoliopsida > Poales > Cyperaceae > Carex > Carex parvula. The sequence goes on from JAJGRW010003210.1 coordinate 23,682, forward strand.
TTTTACTGTTTTTGTAAGAAACCCGGTAATCATATTAGTTCTTTAACTTTAATTATTTTAATTACTGTTTTTAAAAAAAATCAGTCTACATCGATCGATCAGAAGCAGTGCATGACCGTAGTCTGTAGTCTACAAAGCCTACGGACGTACCATATGTAGCTGACAATTAATTACATAACGTCACAGGAATCCTTATCAACTGATATATGACAAGGTACAGTCGTTCCAAGCAGAAAAGCTTCAATTAGTGTATTGAAAACGGGGCGAGCCGGTCCGGTCTGGTCAAACTCATCTGGTCCACGGGTCCGGGGAGTTGGACGTGTTCACAGGTGGTATCACCGGTTCGGTTTTCGGAGGCCAAACCCGTCCCGTGATCAATCCACGGGTCCGGCAGTTTCACGGTCCGGGACAGCCCGGTCCACGGATCCGGGTCCACGGTCTGGTTTGGAATGCTTCCGTGCTTGAGTGTTGAAGTCCCAAAAAATTGCATGGATAAGTGGGGAGTTCTAATTATGACAAGTACACAGAGGAAATGTGTGAGGCTTTGGGAATTGAGGAGAAGGACATGAGAATTAAGTAAGAGGTGCCAAGAAATCATATATTGACTGTTAATTATAAGAAGGCAAGTTTACCCTTTTACTAGCTAGGAGCTAGCCCTACGTACTTATGTCCCCGGGATAAGATTAATGTCTTGCACTTAATTTTAACCATATTTCTAAGCCAATCCTGGGCTGAACCTATATATTTAATTACTACAATTTTAAAAAATTATTATGGGTCTAACATACTATAATTTTAAAATTCAATTACTTTGGTCATGTGTAGATTCTCTATGGAGTTGAGGATTTCAAAGAAAGATGAGGCACTAGCAATTTATCAAATTGTTTATGAAAAGGCACAAACTGCTGGTAAAGTTGAGAAATGCTGGTTTGCATGGAGAGTCGCTAGCTGGCTTGGTGCTGTGCAAGTATTATGCTTCTTCCCAAGATGATGATGATGATGATGATGATGATGATGATGATGATGATGATGATGATGATGATGATGATGATGATGATATGTCTCATGTTAGTTTTAACACGCTGCATAAGCTTTATGAGTTAAAGATATGACATCGGGAGCCAATTGGTTGCACAACAGCTAATTAGTGAGAAGCCTTAATGATGCTATAGTTTTTCTGTTAGGGTCCTTTTGTGATGTATTAGACTCTTACTTAGTACTGATGAAGTTTTGTAATAAGTTCTTAAAACCAACTGTGGGGTATCTGTTGCTACTGGTAAGTGGTAAGTGGTATTTATACCAGTGTTTTTGTGGATACATATATAGGTATCCAGGCGATTAGGTTAACATCTGAATGGTAATATGGGGCTAAACGTTTGATCAAGGAGGCCTAGGCTGAGGCTGAGATCTCTCACCCATATGTGTTCAGTACTTATAAATAGGGAAATAAATCTGCAGGGTCTCCGCGATTCCAATTCCAACCGTTCACATGTTTCGAGATTCGCGCACAAAAACTGACTTCTCCAAAAGATTCGGGGTTTCATCATTTGAATGGTTGGAATTAGAATCGCAGGGTCCTGCGATCCCTCAGAATCGCAGCAGATTCTCACCCTATAAATAGGGGGTTATGTGCACTTCAATGTGCTTTTGCTGATGTTGTTTTTTGGGGTGTAATATAATTATGAATTCCGTGTTTTAATGCAAATGGGCTCTTTTACCTTATAAGTAACACGTCTTAATTAGTTGACATAAGATCTGTGGGATTGAGAACTAAGAGCTGTTTGGGCCTGTAGCTGAGTTGTATTTATTTTAAAATGTATTGTAGGATTTGTTGTTATATATAAGTGGACATAAATGGGTAGTAAACTAGTAATTATGGTATGTATGTTCCTTGATCCCTACTTTTCATTGTAATTTTTCAGTCCAAGTATTAGAAAGGAAAATGGGGATGCTTGAGATACTCATTTCTCATTTGCATGTAACATGCAAGGTCTCGTCGATCTCTTCTATTGGCAGTTGCCATGTCCCATGTGTGGTCAATAAATTAGTCACCTTAGTATGAAATCAATCTACTGCTAAAATAAACAATAATGGGGATAGTGGATGGTCCTGCCGAACTATTCGTAAGATTTATCTTTTTTTCCCTAATAACTCATTGATTATTATTTGTGAAAATGAACTCTATCGAAGTATGATGCAAAATTATTCCAATCATAACTTAAATTTTGTAAAACATAATTTCATTTCTCACCAATATCTCATTGTTCATTGTATTCTTATGTAGCACTGCATCAGTTTGATTTTGAAATTTCTTTATCAGAAAAAGAAGAAAACAGTTATTGTTTATTAGTGGAAACATCAATAAGCACTCTGATTTTATATACACGTATATTTCCAACTAATTTCACACAACATGCACTTGAGATGGTAGTTTTAACACAAGAGAATTTTGTTTGTTTTGACTTAATATGTGAAAGATGATCCACTAATAGCAGAACCGTTGGATGGAACAAATCACATATTTTATTACTCTCATGCAATCATGCTTCTTCCTTCATCTACCAAAAACAAAAACATTACTTGATTAAAAACATGTGATTTGGGATGTGAAAATCTAAGAAAGTGTTAATTAATCTGTACTTCGTGGTTGTAAAATGAAGTAATTAATTTCTTTTGAAATTCCTAACTAACCCCTAGTGTTTCTAAGTTGCATAAATTCTATTTTTGTCTCTCTCTTCTCCCTTTATTTACTTTTTTTTTTTTTTTTACAATAGCTGTTACATTGGTATAAATTATAAAAACATATGTGGTCACTGGTGAGCCTTTCTAAAAAATATTTGGATCATTTATAAAAAATAAAAGAGCTCTACCTACCAGTGTTGTAAAAAATGTTCGTTTAGACCGATTAGTCGTTGGCGGTGACCAAACCGTTACAGATTTTTCAGAATTGGCCGATTATTTCCAATTATGGCCGATTATTCCCGATTAATTGCTTGGCGGTACCCTGTCCGTTCAACGACAACACTGCTACCTATACATCAAGCTACCTAGAGAGGACAATCAAGATACAACTAGCAGTAACATAAACATCACTTAGCTGATCGTTTAATTGTTGCTAAAATTCAGTGTAATAACAAGTATTTCTGATCATTTCCTGAATTGGTTTACTAGCAAGCCAAACCCTCACCAGCAGCAGATCATCTTAATGGATCTGAACCCACTAATCAAATTCTGTGATAAAAATATGAGCCACATTGTTGTTGGTGAAAATTCAGTACGGTTACTTAGCAATTGAAAAAAAGGTTGCTCCTGACAAGCTACAAATGAAACACACAAATAACATACATGATGGAAAATTGAAATTAAAATTTATTTACTCTACTGTAGGAGGTTGCAACCACTCATGTGCCTACAAATCAAGGATGAAATAACAACACAGGCCTATTGGATTTGGATCATGTCCCAGCAACTAATGTAACCGAGCCCAAAACCCTATTCGGATGTGTACAAGTCCAATCAAATTTGGTACTGTAACTCTGTAAGGGTTGTATTCAATGCATGGTCTCTTCTTTTTTTTTTTTTTTTTGCTGTAAAATTATTATATGAAATGCAATGTTGATTTTGGGTGAAGTTATGAAGTGGGGGCTAGGGGAGGTATACTTTTTTGTTTTTAAAAGAATTGTACAAATCACTTAGATCTTTTTATGTTGTGTGACAGAACAAAGTCAGAAGAAGTTTAATTCTTATAAATGTTTGATAATTTATTGAACTAAATTAGTATTAATGTAGTATGTCTCTTCTCAGTTTATATTGTAATGTTGTGTGAGGCAAAAATATTGGGGATTAAACATCGGCATTAAACACAGGGATACTGGTACCGGAAGTGGTACATGAAGTATTATGAACGGATATGAAAATACATATTTTGATTAATATCATTCCTGTGAACTTACGCATAGCCAAAGTAAAATAACAATCTCATGAGTAAGTGCACGGGAATTATGACCTCGAAGTACGAGTTGCAAAGAGCATGGCTGCAGGGGTATAAAAGTCCATGGAGATACTTAATGCATCTGTACCGTCATATCAGCTTTAAGATCCATGTCGATCAAATCTGCACTAATATTAAAAGGCTTCCTGCTTTATAAGCTGGTGCCGCATTGGCTCCGTTTAAAATTAGATGGCCGAGATGTATTAACTCAAAAGATGTTTTTTTGAGTTAACGCTGACGATGCGGATTCCCAACTAACTACGAAATAGATTTTTTTTTCCACGCTTATAAATATTTTCTTGTAGTTTATTGAAATTTATTTTTTTAAAACAACTTCAACTCTTATGCAAAACTATTTCCAACATAACCTAAATTTATGAAATATTGTTGAATATTAACTTTATTTCTACCATTTAAAATAGTACTACAAACAAGAGGTTACACTACTTTCTCACTTTGATTATATGTCCTATTTATATTGCCACAATGTAGGTTAAGACATTTCTACAATATTTGTTTGCCGACCTTGTCATTGTCGGTTTACAAAATTATACAATAAAATTATGTAGAAACATCTAGCTAGCATATGTTGGTTAATGATTTTAGAAAAAAGAGAATTTGGACATTCGATACTGTGATTTCAACACTCACTCCCACACATGCACAAGTCTTCTTGCCTATTTATACTATTCTATAGCAGTTAGACTAAAAGCATTTAAATATAGACTATTATAGATAATACATGATATACAAATGTCTAAAAGCATTTAAATATAGACTATTACAAAAAAGATTTCTAATATTTCCAGTTCTCACCGACTATATTAAGTCGGTTACAATGATTCTTGAATAATCTAAAAAGATTTATTGGACTTCAGCCTTTGGTGCTGTGATTTCAAATACCCTCTCTTCAAATTTTTTGACAAAAGACTCCTATGGGCCCTATATTCTCTTTCCCTTCTTCTCCCTCTCTATTTCTAAATGCTTCAACAGTGCGCAGTAGAGCTAGGAGAGCGACGTGCGCAGTAGAGCTAGATGCAGAGAAGGTAGTAATTTTACTCGGGTGGGTTCTAAAGGGGCATTTTGACAAAAAAAATTAGAAAGGAGATATTTTGTCTGAACTTTTTTGAAAGAGAATCATTTTATAAAATTTCTCTTAATTATATTAGTTCTCACCAATATCTCATTGCTCACTGTATTATAATGATAGCAATGGGTGAATTTGATTTTTAATTAAAAAAAATATATAACTGTTCACATTATTAGTGGAAACATCAATAAGCACTCTATATTTATATACACACATATTTTTCCAACTAATATCACACAATTCGCACCTGAAATGGTAGTTTGAACACGAGATTTTTTTTTTGGACTTAATATAATAGTAGATGATCTATTTATACCAGAACCGTTGGATGAAACCAATCACATATTTTATGACTCTCATGCAATAATCATGCTTCTTCCTTTATCTACCAAAAACAAAATCTTACTTGATTTTTCTAAAAAACAAAAGAGTATAAAATGTTAAATCTATTCTTTCCTTGTTGTTTTCTTAAAAATCGAACAAAATTATTTGTGCTGTCAAAACCCATAGTTTTAAATTTCCATAATTTAGAGAGCTGTATATTTCATTTATTTATCAACTCCATAGTTTTTAAAAAAAGAAAAAATAAGTTGATTAAGTGGTAGCGTGTGGGGATTCAGTGGATTAACTAACTAACTAATTAATTAATTAATTAATTAGCTTTCCAAATCAAAAAGGAAGCATATGGTGCTTGTGCATAAATCTTGGCTTTCAAATTTCAATAGTTGAACTTGGACGCCAAAGCAAAGGTAAAGGTAAAGGTAAAGGCAAAGAGGAGCAATTATTGCTATAAATGCCCTCCAAAATCTCCAACAGAGACCAAACTTCAAAAAAATCTTGCAATTATTTCCAATTCATTCATTTTTGCTATATAATTTTGTTTTTAAATTTTTAGCAAAGCCAGAAGCCCAGCACCGGAAGGATCTAAAGTAACTCAATTTTTGAGTTTGTCCCAATCCGGGAATTAATGAGCAAAGAAAACAGCTCTGATTGAAATTCATACGACAATTTTAACAGAAATGAGCAGCTTTAAGATTCGTACTACGGTCTGGATTCAAGCTCAAATTTTGAAATTGAGTTTTGAATTATTTTAGAGGATTTGGATTCCTTACTGATGCGGACAAAACCAGCATACTTTTTTTTCTAATAGAAAAATAAGATTATCCCCTTATTATAGAAAGTTTACAAAATTTATGATGTACATGTTTTATTAAATAAGTTTTAACACAAATTAGAATAAAAAAAACAAAGTAAACACATTACATTAAAGAGCTAACGGAGTAAAGGCTGAGTTTTCAATTAATAATATTCTAATTAAAAATTTAAACTTCCAGAAACTTAAGGATCATATATATATTTTTGAAAATAAGGCTTATATATATTATAAACTTGTAAAATTTAATTTGGAATTAAATAATTGAACTAAAAAAAATGATGGAATCAAGGTTGCTTACATATATACATAGTTTAATAAAAAGCTTACCTTTCCAAAATTCCTCTTGAGATTAATTAGTATGATCATCTTTTGAGCAACCTAGCTAGCTAGCTAGCTAATCTTCGTAGCATAGCATCATTAGCATGCAATGCATATCTCACCAAAATTAATAATCGAAATTAAATTCCTAAAAAAGGTACTTTTCGGCTGGGGAATGGGGAGGGGAGGGAGTGCTTCCATCTGAATTCTCATTCTCATTCTCATTATGACTATCAATATGTTGTTATTGTTGACAGAACATCACCATGATTAAAATAAACAATAATTAATTAATTAATTAATTATCCTTTTCTTTTTACTTTTCTTTTTTAAAATGAAACCGCTAACAGTCATTTGGGACAAAATTAATTCAGATTTGCTCACCAACGCAACATTATGACTTGACATCACTTTCCGTACAAAAAAATTCTCTTTCCAGATTTGATCCATTAATTTAATTTGCGTCAAAATTCGTGTCAACTAAATTTCAAAAACCTCCCTAGTTCAACAACTCCTTGCCAATACCATGTTTATTTTGAATATGATATACATAATTCATGTGCCTACGTGGCAGATTTCATTGGCCAATGCTGAATCGGATCGCATCTAATGGGTAAAGATTTTAACAGAGCACTTTTGGTTTCATGCAGCGCACAAATAATTGACAGAGGTGCTTTGCTTACATAGTCTGTGCACTGCATGAAGCCAAAACTGCCATGCAGTTTGTAACACCAAATCCTGTCCAAATGAAAGCTATCTCAGTTTGGATATAGTAATTTGGATTGGAGTATTAATTTATGCAAGTTTTAGAAATGCATGAAGATAAGGCGAATGATTTCTCTCACAAACTCTTCCCTCAGAGAAGGACCGTCCGATTGTCAGCATCCCAAACCTTGATGGGCTCTGATATGGCATTTGCAATTTTGGATGGTGATTTGATTTGCCAACCTCCACTTACCACTTAGCAAGGGAGATTAAAATAATATTAATTAAAAAAAATTCAAGATAGCTATCATAGTAGTCATTCATGCATCAATTTTTTTTTCCTTGAACAGTTTTAAATGATTTTTTCTTTTGAACAATTTTTAAATTACTATCAAGATAGCTAACATACTAGAGATTAATGCATAAAAATATTAATCATGCATTTCATTTTATGTTTTGACTTCATCACGTATTTCTTCGTACACAAACGATATTTTAAACGAACGACATTTTCAAAATAAATAACATACTCATAATTTTGATCCTACAAACGAACAATATTTAAAAAAAACGACATCTAAAACAAAATAACAATTACACATAATATATAAACTATATAAAAAAAATAAAAAACCAAAACAAATAAAACATTTTCTGATAAAAAAAAATAGGGGCCGCAGAGGCGTTGGGCGGCCCCCAGTCTTTGAGGCCGCAGTGGCATTGAGCGGCCCGGATAAATGTCGAATTTCCCTAAATTTGAGGTGTTTTGGTTTATTTTTTATTTTTTGTTATTGTATAAATAAAAATTTCGGGAACTTAATTTGTAAGTTTATTACTGCTTGAGATGTTAAGAATTATATTATATTATTACAATAACCTTGTATCTTTGTTCATAAATAATTTCAAAGTTTCTAAATTGATGCTACTAACACTAGCTCTTATTTGATGATAAATATTTTATTATTTGTTAGCTAGAATGTCAAACAAGTCATTTCCTTGAAAACCTTGACCAAAAAAATGCATAACAATTCAACTCGTCTCAAATCGGAATCTGAACCTCCTAATCTCTTCCAATCCATTTAATGACACTTGAGTATTTTAATTAATCTCGCATTTAATGCTCTCATTTTTCTTTTTCTTTTCCTTCCCGCCTACCTTCTCAGCTTCACTGTATATACAATTGAACCCACAAACACACACACACACACACAAAGCTCTAACAATGGCGAAACACAAAACAAAGCATCTCTCATATATCACTGTTCCATCCAAAATAATCCCTCTACACCATTCTCTTCTTTCCAAGTCCCAAAAATCCTCTCCAGTTCAAGCCCTCCAGTTCCCCACAAACCCCAAATTCCTTGTTCTTCTCCTCTTCCTCATCCTCTTTCTCACATTCCACCTCGGCTTCCGCCTTCCCTTCTCTCCAGTCCCCATCAATGGCAACGGGTCATCGCAACACTCAACCCATCAATGGCAATGGGTGGATGTTGCCGATAATGTATCTAGTGAGTTCTGGAGACAACCGAATGACATGGCGTATCGGCCATGCTTAGAGTTCAGTGAAGAGTACCGAAAGGAGACGGCGGTAATGGCAGCGAACAAGAGAAAATATTTGCTGGTGGTGGTTTCGGGTGGGTTGAATCAACAGAAAATCGAGATAGTTGATGCGGTTGTGATTGCTCGGATTCTTGGCGCGGCTTTGGTCGTGCCGATTTTACAAGTCAATGCTATATGGGGTGATGAAAGGTTTTTGCAATATATATAATATAATGTGCATATTTTAATTTATGATCTTATATATATATATATATATATATCTTGTAACAATATTTCTTATATATTTTTTGTTTTTGCAAAACTACGTGTAGTGAATTTTCAGATATATTTGATTTGGAGCAGTTCAAAAAGGTGTTGGGTGATGATGTACAAGTGGTATCATCCCTGCCGTCGACGCACATCATGGCTCGAATTGTGACTGATAAACAGATACCTCTGCTTGTATCGCCTCAACAGATTCGATCACGCTACCTTAAGCGGGTATATATATATATATATATATATATATATATATATATATATGTTTTGGTTTAATTGCAACATTAATTAATTACCTGCAATATGACCGTAGAATTTGTTTTTAGTTTAGGTCTCCAAATGTTATTGCAGAACATACTAGCTAGCTACGTAACTCTGTTTTAGTTATTTTATTGGCATGGTCTGTCAGTAAATTGTAAAAATATGAACCATATTCTGAAAATGTTGCACAAAATTTCCTTCAAAATTAACACTCAAGAGTCAGAGACCTCTGCAATGCATGCAACATTTTAAAATGATTAATTATCACAATAACAACATGCTAATGTTAGTTATCGGAATATAAATAACATTTTAATATGATTGTCACTTTATGCATGCCAACTAGAAATTGCACATTCATGTAGGCATCAGATAACTTGAATTAATTAGCGCATTAATATGTGCATGTACAGAGGCCGGTCTCTTTTCAACGGTAAAACAGGACATAACCTATGAATGCAATAAAAAGAGGTGATTGTCACCTACTTTTGTTTTCTGAAATTTTTTAAGGTACTCTTCAACTAAACTGGTACAACAGGTGACATAGACATCCCAGAAAGCTAAAAATGTAGATAAATACTCGATCACCATTAGGCATTAGCAACTGTCTGTCTACTAATTCTTTGATTTGTGTTATGGTTGAAGTATTTAGCTAAGAGATTTTTAACAATCAATATACACTTTGATTTGGAGGAGAGGATTTGACTTCCAGTTTTTTATTATTTTAATTGTTGTGCGTGCAGTTCAATAGAGAAGGTGTTTTGCTTCTAAGGGGATTAAATACCAAGCTCTCAAAAGACCTCCCAACAGATCTCCAAAAGCTCCGTTGCAAAGTAATTAATTCATTATGCAAATACTTGGCCCCTTAATTGATTTAGTTAGTCTGGATTTAAACTACTTTAATAATTTTCTTTACAAATTCATAGTTTTTCTCATGCTTTAAATAGGTAGCATTTCAAGCATTACGATTCTCTGCACCGATAATGACGCTCGGCAACAAATTAGCGGTACGAATGCGAAGCCGGGGACCATATCTCGCATTACATCTAAGGATGGAGAAGGATGTGTGGATCCGTACCGGGTGCCTTCCCGGTTTAAGCCCCGAATCCGATAAGATCGTACAAGAACAGAGAAAGCTTCATCCAGAACTCCTCACGGGTCGATCCAACATGAGCTCACATGAACGAAAACTCGCGGGTCAATGCCCGCTTACCGCTCAAGAGGTTGCCAGGTACAATTGTCTAATAAAACTTCATATAAATATAAATATATATATATATATTTTTTTTCAATTGATACATTTTGCAATTGCTTATAATCAGGTTGTTAAAAGCTCTTGGTGCTCCATGGGACACGAGAATATTTTGGGCGGGAGGTAAACCGTTCGGCGGGCCCTTGGCATTACAACCCCTGACGAGAAAATTCCGCAATTTCTATAACAAGGAAGACCTGGCATTGCCGGGTGAACTCACGCGGTTTTCAAACAAATCATCCATACTAGCAGCCATAGACTACATAGTGTGCGAACAGAGTGACGTGTTCATGCCGTCGCACGGTGGCAACATGGGGCATTTAATGCAGGGCGACCGTGCATTTGCTGGTCACAAGAAATTCATAATGCCAAACAAGCGGCAAATGATACCATACTTTCTGAACCTGACCTTACCCGAATCCGAGTTCAATCGAATCGTGAAAGCACTCCATCAGAGCTCGGCGGGTCAACCCGAGATCAGAACGGATCGGGCAGGGAGAGATGTTACTGCCTACCCGGTACCAGAATGCATGTGCATTGGTACCGACACGAGGTGAACGGCGTGAAGGTATGATGCATGAGGATGCATTTAAGGGTTTGGGTGTGATCCCTGCCCGACAGCTCATAGCCGTTGCAAAAGAATCCAAGGGAAAAATTCAATTTATGTGATTTCAGGAAATTTTAGGGAAGATCGGAGATTGACTGAAACCCCTGCAATTAAAGTGATTCTACATCGATGTGGATGGTGTTATTAGTGTACCAACCAATAAATATAATTTCATATGTTTGGAATTGAAGACATAACAGAGGATGTGGGATTCACAATTGAATGAAGAGGTGGGAAATAACACGCAGATGGACAACAGGCACGGTAAACGATTGAACCCTCCGACAGAATGGCCACATTTTTTTAACAATCAATTCTTTTGTTAATTGTACTTCTTTATTGGCATATAGTTTCTTTTTTATTACTCAATATATGAAGCATTTAAGAGCAAAGGTGAACCACGTCACGTGGTAACGCATCTTTACCTTTATGTGAGAAGAAAGAAAAATGTATTTTTCTCTCATTTAAGTGTCTCTCATAGTCTCATAGTCTCATCTCATATGTAAAAGAATTTTTGGGCTCCTTACTCCAAAAAAAAAAATTAAGAGAAATTCTTTGTAAAACTCCTTGCTAAAAAAATAAAACAAATCCCATGATAAAATGAGACAAATTGAGGTGTGCCCAAATGGTAGTCACATGGTTACAATGGCCGAAGTGACTGAGTAGTTGACTACAAAATAATATCTGATATCTGTAAATAAAAATGCTACCTAGTTAAGAAATTATTTAGTCATAACTAAGTATGAAATTTTTAAAATTTTCAACGCTTCTCATAGATGAAATATGATTAAATATGCATCTAAGTTTTCTCAATTAATTTGTCAATATTTACCGTTAAATTACAACATATAAACAAAGGAAGATATTTTAAAAAGAGAGAGGTTACGCTGCTTTGCAAAACGCAGAACAATCTATTCTATGGATCAATATCTTCGTTTACAAAGTTCAAACAATTGATTCAAAAAGTTCAAGATGATAAGCAGCAACAACAACAACCAAACAGGTTGGGGCAGACTACAAATGAAACCCAATAGAACTCACAAAGTCAAGGTAGATGAAACGTTCAAGATGATCTCCATATAAAAATGTACTTGGAGACCGAACTTTACAATTTTCGAACAATTTCATTATTTTTAGATAGATAGAAAATCACATGATTTAAATATTTTTGAACCATCACCTACTTATTTAGAAAATAGTAAAAAAATATAAAAAAAAAGAATGTTAAATTGATTCTCCAAGTATATTTTGCTTATGAAGATCATGCTGAGAGATTCAGATTGATTATTTAATTTTTGAAAAAAAAATATATATATTCTCGTAACAACAACTGATCCATATTTTGCAAAGTACCGTAGCCTCACTCTTTTACAAATCTCCATATTGTTGGTTGATCATATTATGATTAAGTCATTGCCAGTGGTTTCCTCCTCTATGCAGCAGCTTTGAAGATGCAAAATCAGAGCTGTCTATTTGTTTTCCTGTCGGTGCTAGACAGGACAACCACTGCAGTAAAATCAGAAACAATTAAACTCAAAATCTACTGGTTGAGAGATGGTTGATCTGCCATCCGTATAACACTTCCATATCCTCTCTGTATTCTATTTATGGTAACCAATTATAGTTCCTTTTTCATGCAATAATCAGCCTGTCATGTTGTATTTGGTGCATTTCATTTTCATGTATGGTACGCATCTTCAAGTACCAACTACATGAGAATTGGTTGATCATATTATGAGCATAGTTGAAATGGCCCAACATTTATGTACTGATCTATATCGCCCAACCGACCAGGCCCAAAATCTAATGCATTATTGGGCCTATTGGGCTACGGGCTTATGTAATGGGTTTCGTCAAATATTTCTCTGACTTGTAAGCTTTTGTGTCAAACGAGCAAGGCGAAGCAGTGAGAGAGAGCTCCCCTCCGTGCGAGCCACCACATCGCCTCCTCCTCCTCTCGCAAAGGTATCGATCCCTCCTCCGATTTTGTTCGTACTTACTTTTTACGGTTTTGGTCCCAGATTTAGTTGTTTATCAACATTTTATGGTCGCTGATCCAGTGTAATTTTGTTCTTTTAATCGAAATTCTGGTTCGCTTCGATAGATTCGATGTAGCTGTTTTGAGCTAAACCCCTCTGGTTTAGTTTGCGGTTCGTAAGTTCTGGCGCCATTTGTTTTAAGATCTGCTCGGCTAATTGTTCCTGATTTGCGTAACTCTGATCGCAATATGTTAATGTTAGGGTTTTGATTCCCCGTTAGTTTGAAATCTTACTTCCCCAAAAAAAATTGGAGGAAATTATCTTGCTGTTGTACTTTAATTTGTAATATACTTCATCTTTTATCCATTGAGGCTTTTCAAACCTATTGGTCTACACTTGCCTTGAGGATTGATGGATATGTCCTTGAAATTATGTTCCCCATTTTCTTTCTTTTAAATTACCATCTTTACTTTTAACAAACTCTTTCGCTCAGCTTTGACTCACATCCATTTTTGTAGGGAAATGGTTGGAGATGATACCAATCATGCTTACAGGGATCCTGGACCGCTTTCACACATATTTATCTATTTCAGAGCTAATAAGAAAAAAAAGTGGTTATCTATTGGATATACTTCACTAGCGACTTACATCAATGTTGCTCCTTAATTTCTAATTTGTTTTCTTCACATTTTCAGGTAATTAAAAACAAACAAGAGAAATGGATCATACTGACCTTCACGCAATGGATGATGATGAGTCACCTGTGATGAAGACCATCAAGGGGGCCACCATGGGGTTGGCAGCAGGTTCAATCTGGGGTACCATAGTTGCCACATGGTACGATGTGCCGCGTGTAGAGCGCCATGTGGCTCTCCCAGGGCTGGTGCGCACCCTCAAGTGTGGCAATTTCGGCCTCACCTTTGCAGCTGTTGGTGGGCTGTACATAGGTGTCGAGCAGCTGGTGCAAAAGCAGAGGATGAAACGGGATTATGTTAATGGCGCTGTTGGTGCATTTGTTGCGGGCGCAACTGTCTATGGTTATGAGGTATGAATCAATGTGCAAATTTTTAATGTTGTATGCTATGTTTTGTTAATATAATATGTTTAGTGAGGCTATGGTACTATGTGTAGCGCGG
>JAJGRW010003211.1:0-27584 GCA_025461045.1 Carex parvula
TGCGTTCTCTTTTATTGGTAAGACTTTTTGAGTTCATGAGATATTACTTTGAATTAGAATATTTCGAAATTATATGGCATAATAATGGGATTGATATAATTTCTGTAAGTTATGCACAATTTAACTGTTCAGTTTGTCAATTAATTCTAACTGCATTTCTGCACAAATAAAAAATGATATGTAAATACTTATTACTGAATTTGTTTTTTTTAATTATGTTAAGGGAAACAATTTTCTGTAGAAAGCTCATGAGTTTTAGTTATAACAAATTATTCAGAATCGAATTAATTGGCACAAAAAGAAAAAAGTAAATCACACAGTACTAAGCACAGCAACGACCACTAAACCAAGAAACGCCGCTGTTAGATGCTGCAACCTCGTCAATTTCTTAATTTTTTCAAAAGCTTGGATAAAGAAGCCTTGTGCATTACCAGCTCCAGCTCGAGTCTGAGTCGAATCATCTAAATTCTAATTGAACGGTTCGAATTTATACTCAATTAATAGTGAATAATGCAAAGGTTTGGATTCCACTTCGTGTTCTGTTTTTTTTTTTTTTTTTTTTACATTTATTAGAACCGAGTTTGTTTAAGGGCTGTTCAGCGTATTTTTTCTCATGAATTTTCCGGAAAAAAAAATGAATTTATAGATATTTATTTATTTTATGTTCGGCAGAGCTCTTATTATTTTCATTCCTTTCTTTATCTAATATTTCGTCAGAAATTTAAGACCCTCTTGGTTGAAGTTTTATTTTCAGATCTTGCAGCGCGCATTTATGTCAAACATAATTCAGTAATAAGTATCCTGAACAAGCCCTTAACAAACTTCAAATTTACGTATACCCCTCAAAAACTTCAGCGCGCATGTTTTTAGGGAATTTCATGTAGGACCCCCAAACACTTCAAAATTACGTATTCCCCCCCTCGAAATTCTGTAATAACATATTTTTTGAATGAAAGCAGAGGCTGCCATCTGTAATACATATACCCTGTGTAAATTAATACTCACAAACTTTACCCAATTAACTAACTGAATTAATTAGGTTTAATTATTCTATTAAATTACAATTAATTGTCAATCTCTAATCTCTTCCGTGTTAGACCGTTCCCGTGGACCACAAAGACAGCCTGGGGGATGACCTTCTTGCGATCCCCTGGGAGACCTGCTCCTTTATCTCTTCTCTAAAATGAAATCCTAACCCAAAATGCATTACCGCTTCCACCTTCCTTTCCTCCTCCCTTTTCTTGCCCTCTCCTACCTCTTCTGTCATATTGTATCTACACATGGGGCACGATCCATGCATATGTAACCACTTCTCTATGCACTCTCCATGGTACTTGTGCCCACATAGCATCTCCGTCACTAGCACCTATTCTTTCTCTAAGCAAACCACATGGCATCTCCTTCACTACCACCTCTTCTTTCCCCAATCAACCACACACTCTGCTTCTTCTTTGTTGACAATTTTTTAGTGCTTCGATAGACGCCAATCTTATTTTGGCTGAGAGGATTCTCCGAGGAACACAAGGACAGATTTCGTGTGAATTTCCCTTTTGTGCAATCTTATTTTGTAAATCTAATAGGGAGATGATATACCAGAAATTGCCGATGATTAGACAAGCTCTTGCTGCTGAGAGGAGGAAGATTCATGACAGTACAGAGAAAAACGTTCATGTTACCTGTCTTTGTACATGAATTATATCATTATCAACTTAAAGCTTAACACTTGAACCATATCCGTTAAAAATAGTTTATTCATTTTTCTCATATATATCCTTTAAATATAGTTCCCTTCAATAGTCTAGACAAGTTCAATCTTTATCTTGTAACTTAGTCTACTTAGGCACTTCATGAGTTATGATCTCCAGTGGCAGATCCGGTCATAGCATCTCCAAGCAATGCCGAGAGTATACCGGTGCTGCCATGTAGAACAACCATGCTCTGGGTGATTGGGTTGAGCAACACAAACTCCTGACCAGAAGTGCATTCGAGCATGCCTAGTATGATCGGGAAGAGGCTCAACCTTGGGTTCGTGTTTTCTTGCTCAGCCATTGGTTGCATGCTCTGATTCGAAAGAGAAAATTGAGAAGAAAAAAGTGTTTGATTGGATTTTTGGATTTGTTTTCCTTTTTATTTGGGAGTTTGATATGTAAAGTGAACAACAAAGGAAAAGGGATTTATAAGTGGGACGTAGGTAATTGAACTCTGTGAAAGAATCGAGAAGCTCCATATCTGTCTCTGTTTACTTTTTTTTTATTTCTCATCTCAATCCTATCCGACTTCTCTCGCAAGTCAGCTGTAGGTGGCGCGGAGGTGGGTCGGTGGGTGCGCCATGATGAGAGCAAGTTCGTATGGTAGAGAGAGAGAGAAACAAAAATTATCCACCATGGCCTCTGTCTATGTCTACGGAAACGTTCAGAAGGGAGAAGGAGAGATTAATAATTAATTGTAATTTATAGAATATCAAACCTAATTAATTTCAGTTATCGGTTAATTGGGTAAATTTGTGAGTTATTAGAATTTAGAAGGGTAAATATGTTATTACAGAATTTAGGGGGGGGGGGGGGGGGGGGGGGGGGGGGGGGGGGGGGAATATGTAATTTGAAGCTTTTGAGGGGTATACATGAAATTCCCCCAAGCTTTTTTATGTCTTTTTTATTTGTGATAATATTTTTAGTGCTAAGTTTTGATGTTACTCGTATCTTTTTTTTAGCTTCTGTAACTTTAAATACTTTAATTAATATATGCTATACAGTTTTAAATAAATAAATAAAAGTAGTTCTGTGTTGAATTAAATATATTTGATTAATAAAGTTCAACAACAAGAATTGATCAAATACAAGGTTCAAATTAATCAAACAAAACAACATTGAACAGTACAAAAAGTTTCAATTAACACATTTCAAATATGTGCAGTGCAAGATTCGGAACTAACCTCTTACAAAAATTATCATGTACTTATTATCGAACAAGAGGATGGTTCAAATGCTTGTATTTTTTAATGTTACATCATGTTTTCATTTTTTAATTTTTTTAATAAAAAACTTCTATAATTCTATGTCAAAATAAAACCATTGGATGTGATATCTTTTTATTTTCTACATGCACATAAAAAGTTATTACTTTTTTATTTTAATTTTCTATGAATCAATAAGTTGAAAAATCAACGTCCAAAATTTACAATAATTTTCAAGCTCTTGATACTAATCAAAATAAATCGACATGTCATGATCTTTTACGTATGCATAAAGAAAATGTAAATAATATCTAACAGTGTTTTATTATGACATTTAAGTTTAAATTTTTCTAATTATTATAGTTCTAAACTATATATATGATTGGAGACAAAAATGAAGGAATTAAACTCTCTCATGAAACAATTACAATGAAAATCATAAAAAGTTTAACTTGAATTTCAAATTATTATTTTCATTTTTATATCCAAGGATGTTCGTTTTCATAAAAAATTATCATTGCTCCAATTCTACAAATTTCACAATGGAAATAATACAAACGACTTCTACAGTTCTGAATCTCCTGATAAGGATAATGGGCAGTGGCCAGTGGCCAGTGGATTAGTGATATTCAGATCCTCTCCAGTACCATAATAGAGAATCTTTTACAATTATTGGAACTGGACCGTTCTTTTTAACTTGGCAAAAATCTCAAAGCGCCCAATAATACTGCTCCTCCGCTAGCTCGATCTCAAAGCGGCTGGGAGTTAATCTCAAACTGTAAAGTGATAGAAATCTTTTACAATATTGTGGAGGGACTCACCCTTCACAAAAATAAAAATAAAGGGGATTTGCGACGCGATCGGATAGGGGAAGCGCAAATGTCGAGCGTAAGCGTAACGGTGTACGGAACTCCATTGTCGCCGGCGGTATCTAGAGTTATGGCCTGTCTGTTTGAAAAGGAGGTGGATTTCAAGCTGGCTCACGTCGACATGGCCAAGGGCCAGCACAAATCCCCATACTTTCTTAAGCTCCAGGTCTCTCTCTCTCTCTCTCTCTCTCTCTCTCTCTCTCTCTCTCTCACTCTCTCTATTCTTCTACAGGGTTATATTTGATATACCTAACTAATTGTTGTGTATTTTTAACAATGCATCAACAGCCCTTCGGCCAGGTGCCTGCATTTCAAGACGAGCTTACGACCGTCTTTGGTTAGAATTTATTTGTTCCCCCTTTTTTTTCATCTAATTTTCGTTATCTAATTAGTGCTTGTGCTTTATAAATTGAGTAATGTTAACCTATGTTTGTTTTGGGAAAATAAGACTAAATTTAAATATAACCTACTCCCGTGTAATAATGGTGTGCTGAAACCTTGCCACTGCCTAACTAATGGGTCAGTTAGCTAGTTCATGATGTGGGGTGTGTGTGATTGTGGCATAAAGGACACCTCTGGATTTTTTTTAGAGGGTTTTAGCTTGCTAAACATAGAGGGTTAATTAGTATCTCTGTAATTACAATTAATAGTTATGGTTAATGCAATTTTACGGGGCTGTTAGACGGCCTCTTTTTCAAAAAAAAAGAAAAAGTAAATATTGTGTACTCCCATATTGCGGTGCATTCTCTGGTTTAACTTTAATCACAGTGGATTTACAAAAATATCATTTTTTTTACTAAATAATACATTTAATCAGGTTCTTATGAAGAATTTTTTTTGGTAAAATTCTTGGAGAACCTGATTGTATTCTTATGGGACTATTGAAGGCAAGTCTGTATTGTGTAGTACGTTAATGGAAGTAACGCAAGTGCTTGTCCATTTTTGTTTGGTATTTGTCTCTCATTATAAAAAAAAAATATATATTTAAAGAAGAGCTATATACCTCTAGCTTCCCACTGCATTCTTAGTCAAAATCCTTATATTTTGTGTAGTAAACTGAAAAAGACCGTTTTAGCCTTCTGAACTGAATGATCCTGATTTGGGATATACCATAAAACTTGAATGAACACTACAATTCCTAGTATCTTTAATCTTCAGAATGGATCACAATATCATATCACTAGATCTTGAGCTAATATAATAAAAGCATATGACAGCTTTTGGAGGTTGTTGATTAAAAAAAATTAGAATAATGTGTGTAAACAAAATAATAATAAAGCAAGCAAACAATCCGTTTCATTGACACATTAGTAAGAAATATTCAATTTTTTTTGTCTTCCCAAGATTATATAAGAAATTTACTACACCGTGAATGCAGAGTCAAGGGCAATATGCAGATACATTTGCGACAAATACCCTGATAAAGGAAACCAAATGCTTATGGGTCGGAGAGATGGTGGGCTGCTGGCCCGCACATCAGTAGACCAATGGCTGGAGGCCGAGGGGCAGAGCTTCAATCCACCGACCTCAGCCCTAGTATTCCAGTTGGTGTTTGCACCAATGATGGGCCTCAAACAAGACACAGCCTCAATTGAGCAGAACGAGGCGAAACTAGCCAAAGTTTTGGACGTGTATGACCACCGCCTTGGCGAGAGCAAGTTCCTTGCGGGAGATGATTATACACTGGCCGATCTGGCGCATTTGCCAAATGGGCATTTTCTGGTTACTAAAGATAAAGGGGATTTATTTACATCGAGGGAAAATTTGGGTAGGTGGTGGGAGGAGATATCAGCTCGGCCTGCTTGGAAGAAAGTCGTGGAGATGCAGAATGCTCCTTGGGCTTAGTTAACTTCCTTGTGGATGCCTCTGTCTCAGAGTACTCTTACGGCTGAGTTTACTGACGAGGAATATGTTTGTGTTGTCAATAACTTTTGGCTCTCATCTAGTGTGGCACATTGGTTCTAAAACTTTCCTTTGCTTGGAAATTCATGCTTATTACTCATTAAGCATTTTACTGATTTGGTCGGAAACACATTGGCTGATTGTGGGTCTTTGTTTTAGTAATGTAGTTCCCATGTTGTACAGCAGACATCTCGCTTCCCGATTGGAAATAACAGCACTGGGAGTCCCAGCTATGGCTGGTTTGAGTGTTGTGTGTTTCCTAATGTGATAACTATCTTTGTTACTTTTCTTTTTTCAAGAATTGTCATGGCTGTTGCAATTACCTCTGGCAATCTTTACAATAGAGCTGCAATATAATTATAGTTTTTCCTGCAGTCTTGTGTGCATAGGTGAGTACATTATCAAAATGACTTGAATGCGATGAAGAAATAATATGATCATTCTTGAAAATTTAAAATAGTGGAAGTGAAGTATTCTCCAAGTACAAGAGTGTTTTCTGGGTTTTGTGATGCACTGTGGCTGTAATTAATACTTCAGTTGTTTTGTTCCTGGAAATATTTTTAGAATAAAAAAGCACTTTAGCAAATTGTTTATCCTACTAAATCATTGACGCTTGGACCTAATAACTGATTAAAGAGCTGAGTTCCCCTCTATAATTCCTTGCCTGTATATTTTATCAGTCGAATTCAACCTTGCAAAACATCGTACTAAACTTTGGTTAAAGATCTAATTTATTCCTGAACAGGAGTTTGTAGCTTGACTAAAGTATCTTCTTTGCCTCACTTACATTAATTCCTCTTGTCGGGCAGGATCAGCAACTCAAAAGCACAAGACACTATCACATGCGGTGGTGTATTATTGACCTTTTACAGCAATGGTTTTAACGGTTAAAAGTTTTGTTAAGCTAATATAAAACCTCCAAGCAAGCATCCAAATCTTTCTTTTGCTTTGCTTTGTTCTCTTTTTTCTTTTTCCTTTTTTCCTTTTTCTTTTCTATCCCAGTGAGCAAGAAAGAATAGAATTTCCTTCCTGCCAATCTTCCATAAATCCCCTTCATGGCACTGATGCCCTGCTATCTCATATTTTGCCAAAAATAACAATAAAACCAAAAGGCAAGAATGGTGGGTTTGAAGGTTTTCGGCCAACCGGCATCAACTGATGTTGCAAGGGTGTTGACATGTCTCTTTGAGAAGGATCTTGAGTTCCAACTAATCCAGGTCGATAGATTCAGAAGGGAGCACAAGATTCCTGAGTTCCTCCAGCTTCACGTACGTAAATTAAACTGGTCTTTAATTAATTATAAATAAAATTAGTTGTTTTTTTTTTAAGTATTTTCTCAGTATTTCACTGTGCTCCTTATCTGAGATCATGTAGGATCCAAGTGGACAGGTGACTTTCAGGGAGGGAGACCTCACTTTAGTAGGTAAGCAGAAATCTGTACTCTTCTTGAACTTCATCTGTGGAAGAAAATTCAGCAAATACCAAAATTAAGCTTGTACCACTCTGATTTTGTAATGTACAAATTTTAACAATCCTGAAATTCTGAAGAGCTGATAGTGTAATTTTTACTTTTTTAATTTGCAATGCAGATTCAAGGAAGATAATTAGGCATCTATGCAGCAAGTACCCAGACCATGGAAATAAGAAGCTCTATAGTAACGGCTTCCTCGAAAAGGCAAATATTGAGCAATGGCTGCAAGCTGAAGCCTTGAACTTTGGGCCGCCAAGCTCTGAACTTGTTTTCCACCTGGCTTTTTCCAAACCACTAGGCTTAGAATATGACATGGCTGTTATAGAAAATAATGAGAAACGCCTCTCTAACATTTTGGATGTGTACGATCAGAGGCTCAGCGAGAATGAGTACCTGGCCGGTGATGAGTTCACCCTAGCTGACCTGTCACACCTCCCTAACACACATTATCTGGTAAGTAGGTGTGAGAGGGGAAAGAAGCTGTTTACTGAAAGGAAGAATGTGGCAAGGTGGGTCAACGATATAACGGGTCGTGATTCGTGGAAGAAGGTTATTGAGCTGCAGAGTGAGCACCCGGGTCCACTCGAAAAATAAGCCGAGCTGTCTGAAGATTTGTTGAATGGTACTTCTGTTGTGGGGTTTATATTCTCTGCATGTTTGTTTTGCTGCTTTCTTTTAATCATGGGGATGTTGCTATAGCTTTTATTTAAGTCTGAATAATAATGATGCATTCTAAAGTGCAACAAGTCGTATTATGGGCAAGGATTCAACCGAATCTCTTTGTCAAATGCCCTGTAAGCTGTAACAAAAATACAAGTAATAAATAAAATCTTTTATTATGAATTTCAGATTGTTTAGGTGCTGTGTCAGTTTGTTACCTGCCGGTTTAACAGAAATTATTCTGCATTAGCTTTTTCTCAAATTACTATAATATCTCCTCCTTTAAAAAAATAAAAAAAATGTCATCTTGACATTTCTTTATGAGTTGGGCTACAGTAGAATGCTATGTACTATAAAACTTCTTGTGCATTGGACTATAAATTACTGGATTCAAAGTCCAAAAATACAATCTGAAGCGCTCAACTTGTTATGTGCCTGAAGACCAAATTTTACAATTTTTAGAAATTTATTACTATTTATAACTTGGCACAAACACCTGCGCCTCCACCTCCAAATGCATCAGTAGGCACTTCAACACACCACATGGTCACAAGAACCAAAGAAAACACTCCGCAAAGTACGTACTTTTCCGAATCATGTCGCTCTTGTCACCACAGTTGATGCCGAACCAACCTCATTCTCTCAAGCGAATACTCTTCCCGAGTGGCGACAAGCAATGGCAACCGAATTCGATGCATTAGCCCTCAATCAAACCTGGACATTGGTTGCCCCTCCACCTGATCAGAAAGTTATTGGCTGCAAATGGGTGTTTAAGGTCAAACGACATGCCTAGGGCTGCAAAAAAAATTCATAGTTCGTAATTCGATTCGAGTTTGATTCGAAAAAATTCGTAAAAAATTCGATTCGAAATTAATTCAAACCAAACTTAGTTCGAAATTAATTCAAACCAAACTCAAACTGGACCTAGTTCGTTCGAAATAGGTTGGCAAACCAAACTTAGTTCGGAATTAACTCAAATGTGAACTATTAATTTCCGCTGATAATGAACTTTAATGTGTTATTTAGGATAATATTTGGGTTTGTAATAATTCTAAGACTTTAGTGATTGTTCTGTACTTCTATTAATATTTAAATTGTATTTTGAATACTTTGGATATTTAAAAACTTTGGTGATATTGCTCCTATTGGCTATTTAAAAAACTTTGGATTCTGTGATTGTACTGAACTTTGATTGACTGTACTAAACTTTGGTGTTTGATATAAATTTTGGTATTTGTAATGAACTTTGATATAAACTTTAGTGTACTGTGTAATTAGAATTCAGAATGCCTGAGTTTTTATTGAAGTGCTGTAATTTCGAACTATGGCCCAGCCATAAGTCATAACTCATAAGTCGTAACAAAGTTAGTAAAAGTTCGAAATTGAGTTCGTAAAAAATTCGATTGAAAATTGAGTTCGTTCGAAATTAATTCAAACCAAACTCAAACTGGAGATAAGTTCGATTCAGTTCGGTTTAGACAATCCAATGGATCTATTGAGTGGTATAAAGCACGTCTTGTGGCGAAGGGTTTTAATCAATCCGAGGGAATCAACTACTTCGACACATTCAGTCCAGTGGTCAGACCAAAGTCATACTGGTACAGAGGCTTTGTACCAGTATGTTTAGTCCAGTGGTCAGTCCAGTTAGTTATACTTGAAGGGGGCCTATTGTAACTGATTGCAATAGTTAGTTATATTTTAACTGTCAGTTAGTTAAGTGTATTTAAGTTTTCTATGTACAAGTAACATTGCCTATACAAAGCGCCTTGTAATCAGAAGTTCAATAATAATGAAAAATCACAATTCCAATTCTCTTCTCTGTTAGCTTTGTTTTATAATCAGTTAATATATTTGATCAAAGGAAATATATATATATATATATATATATATATATATATATATATATATATATATATATATTTTACAATTATTACCAATCATCACCAAATTTTCAAACTCATTATTATTGATATTGCCCTTCTCTCTTATCCTGAATACACATTAATTTCAGTTAGAACTAAATAGTTCTTTCAATTGAGATGTACACTTATTTTAACCGAAATAAATACTTATATGTACTGATTTCCAATTTTAAAAGGTAATTAATATACGTGAAGTTTGCCAAACACCCTACATTAATTGCGACGTAGATATTCATATAATGTAATTATGACGTTCAACACTTCTTCATCAAGGATAGTAAATAGTGATGGGAGACACATGTGAGTTTTCTTTATTTCTCTTTTTCTTTGCTTTAAAGAAAAAGAAAAGAAATATAAATTATTTTTATTAAGAGCTTCGAAATATAAATTATTTTTATTAAGAGCTTCTAGCCACGCACTTTAAAATAAAAGCTCCAATCCAACAACACTTAAATTTTTTAAATCACTATTATAGTAGATTACTTAAACTACTATTGATCTTTTTTTTTCGCAGAAGCTGTGAAGTCGTGAACGGAGCTCGAACTCTAGACCTGTGGGTAACCACAGTCCTATGACTTTTTCTCCTAGCCAATTGTGCAACCGCTCCATCTCTCCTTCACTACTATTTATCCGGTATTCAATTTTTTGTAAATTTGTGTTGTACTACTATGTCGTCGTGATCAAGTCAAATTTAACACCGTGACCAAACACGACATAGTTAATTATGTTTAGTCACGTTTAACTTTTTTTCCAACTTAAATTTGCTTACAAAAATTGTATCGAAATTATATTGTAAAATAAATAAACAAAGGTGTCAAGTAAATTATGCGTAAAAAATGAATATGTTGTATGGATTTGAATTGTTTTTTTGAAATAAATAATAACACAAGTTTTAATGTGGTTATGATCATGTTTGGTTACGTGTCGTGTATCTTGTTATATCATACCATGATCAGGTTGATTCACGTGCCGTGTCGTGTTATTTTTTTTTTTAAAGTGGTCGCTGTATGTGACTGACACGTGTGTCGTGTTGTGACGTATCTAGTCATGACGTAGCTTTTTTACATTTCTTGTATATTCACTTGATATATTAGAAAAAAAAACCTATGTAAATTAATATATTTAAATTATAGATGTGTACGTTCTAATTTTTTTTAAATATAACGTGTATCAAATTGAGTCAATTTAAAATTTGATTAATTATTTGATCATGAAGCCTTTAAAATTCTACTGTCAAAACTTTTAATTTTTTTGACAGAAGACCGAATATTTTTCAAATCGATTCACATTAAATATGCGTGCTATTTAAGAAATGAAGATCTCATCTACAATTAATTACTTATCTAATTTAAACAATATAATTAGAGATCAAATAAATGTATATGAAATTAAATTAGATGTTCTATTCATTACTTAAAAAAAATTAAAAGATTGCAGGTAGTATATTAAATGAGATGAGATCATGAAGACCAGATAAATAGCTAGCAATTCACATAAAAAAAAAAAAAAATTGAGTGCTGTACTGCCCAGATCTGATTCTGAGTGAACAACAATCCCTCACAAAAGAAAATTGCAAACTTGATCCTTTCTCTTTCTCTTTTACTTTAGTTCTTTCTCTTTTGCTTTTTCATTTTTCACTTGAGAAGCAAGGCATTTCCTTGCTCATCCCGGCAAGTATATAAGCACCCCCATAAAACCATTAGACCTCAGCGCACTTGGATACAATAACCAACTTATCAATTAACCAAGTTTGATCTCTACACTTCACAAGAGACAATGGCTAATATTAAGATATTCGGGTCCCCGACCTCGTCTGAGGTTGCGCGGGTGCTGACTTGTCTATTCGAGAAGGAAGTCGAGTTCCAACTCATCCGTGTCGACACCTACCGGGGACCAAAGCGCATGCCCGAGTACCTTAAGCTCCAAGTATTGCTTTCATTTTATTTTTGTTTCATACATCTTCTCTTTGTTCGTTATTAGATCTAAATTAAAACATCTCAACTTTTTATATCACTGGGCCGATCATTTACTGGGCTTGATCTGGCCCAAAATTTGATCCACAAAAGGAAAAAAGGAAAAAGAGAAAACACACACACACACACACACATACACATTTTCCAGAATTATCAATTATTTATTCTTCTTGGCAAAATAATTCTAACCAATTACTTTTATTTATGCAGCCTCGAGGAGAAGCACTCACGTTCGAAGATGGCAAAGTGACCCTCGTTGGTAAGAAAACATGATGTTTCTTCCAATTACAATTTACAAATTAATAATTAGTTTATATATATGCTACGGGTTATATACATGCAACATATGGTTGTTGCATGACTTAGTTCTAACAGCAATAGAAGCAACAGTGTATCAATGTTAGTGTTTTAAAATTGTTAGAGAAAGTACTTCTCTCATAGTAGAGACCTATAATTAATTAACATGAAAATGACAGCAAAAAATTGAAATATTATCAACAGTATACTATGCTAATGTTTCTTACTACAAGAAAAACAAATAGTTTTCTTAAATAAATCTGATTTCATCGATGCAATGTCATCAAGCAAATTACAACAAAAAAAAAACATAGGTAAGCCGTTGAGGTTTTAATTAGAAAAGCTCAAATGCACAGGGAAGTTTTCATAAGGTAATATGATAATCGCTTTATGTCACAGAGTCGAGGAAGATATGCCGCCACATTGCCGAGCACTACCCTGCGCAGGGCTACAAGAACCTTCTTGGTACCGGGGCACTTGAACGTGCCGCCATCGAACAATGGCTCCAGACTGAGGAGCACAGCTTCGACCCAGCCTGCTCCGACCTTGTCTTCAGCCTAGCTTTGGATCCAAAGCTTGACGAACAGTGGGTCGAGAACAACAGCAGCAAGAAAGAGCTCGAAAAAGTCCTGGACATTTATGACCAGCGTCTCCAGGAATACCGCTACTTGGCTGGTGATATATTCACGCTTGCCGACTTGTCCCACTTGCCCAGCACACAACGCCTGAAATCTGACAGTCGGTGCAAGGCTCTGATCGAGAAACGTGTTAATGTGAACAGGTGGTGGGGCGAGATCTCTCGCCGTGCCTCGTGGCAGAAGGTGGTGGCCATGCAGCAGGAGCCTCCCCCAAAATTTTGAGCGACATCGCATGATCAAGGAAAACTCGTTCGGTTTCGGTTACTTTTGTCTGCTTAATAATTTGTTGTTTAATGTTTCATTGGATGTCATTGAACTCCTTGGAGAAGTTTGGGATCTGATGGCTTTTTTTCTTCTCTTTAATTTGCTCCTGCTGTTAAGCACGGTGCCTTTGGTTCATGCTTTCTATTTTCGCTCTTTATTTTGAAATTTGTGAGAGGCTTTGTGCCAGAATAAAAAGTTTGTCTGTTAAGTAATACTTGTTTGTTCGAGTTCAGTCGTTTTTATTTTAAAAAAAAAATTCATGTTGATGCAATAAGAAGTTAAGAACTACATAAATTATATTCCTTCCCGTGAGGAAGAATTGGCACTGTTTATCTCATTTTATCTTAATTACTTGTTGTATTAGCCAGATTGTTTATTGCTGTTACTATTAGTTAATTACTATTTTGGGTGCAAATTTAACTCCATACATAGATATATCATATATGATTAAATTGCTACTATGTATTAAGAGAAAATATATGAAAACTTTCAAATCGAAATCAACACGCCAAACTTCCATGTGTTTATATATAGACAGTTACTAAATTGAATAACAAATAATTGGAAATTCCGATTAAGAAATGAATAGAAAAGAATGATCAGTAACCAGAGTCGAGCTTTAATTAAATTACAATAACAAATTAAGACAACAAAGCAGTAAATCACCATTTAATTACGCGCTTCCGAGCTTTGAAATTGTTTTCGAATCTGGATTTTCCGTATAGTAGGATTGTAATAGCTGTGCTTCCTTGGACTTGGTGAGCAGCTGCCTGGCCCGGACCCGCACTTGTAGCCTGATGAGTGCTTGCATGCAGTGGATCGCTACTTCTGCCTGTCGCCTCACGTACGCACCGCGTGCCACTGCCTGGAGCTTAACCAAGCTCTTCAGTGCCCTAAATGCACGCCTTGCCTATATATATACACAAATTTATTTGTTTTATTACTTGATTTCTAAAGTACTAGTGTATATATGATTAATCATAAGGTTGCATAAATGAGAAGGGTAATTATTGCATTGTAAATTTAGTGATAAATTTTGTACTCAGTACGTAACCGGATCAAAAGATGTGATGCATCATGAGATACTAATCAAATGGATGCACACAAACGGAAATTTTGATTTAAGTAATCATCAGACCAAATTGGGTCAATTGCATTAATTCTGCATGGGTCCCTGTTGTTTATGTTAATTCGGTAAGAGGGATGGAAATGTACCAGATGAGCCCTGAAATATGTCTGTATGGTAACTGCGGCTACGTCCTCCCTCGAAAACCCCTCCTTGACAAGCAAGCTATACTCGTCATTAGAACTGTCACCATCCTCTGCCTTCAATGGAGTTGCCGCTGCCGCCGCTGCCTCAACATGCCTGGGGTTATACACCTTCACCTCATTATTTCCCCCATCCATAACTGGAACAGATCGGCACGGAGATCGTGACATGGTGCGCCTGAAAAGACGGAACCAACGTTTCGACCTGCCCAGCTTTCCTTGCCCTTGCAGTCCCTGCTGCCTGCGTGGGGTCCGTGGAGTACGCCCGGTACAGCACATATTCTTTGACATAGGTGTTTTAGGTGTTTTAGGTGTCTTGGGTGTACGGGGTGGAAGGCCGGGTTGGTGGTGCCGGCCGACACAACAAATGCACGCAGCTGGCTTAGATGACCCGCGCCTGGCCACGCCGTCTCTCTGCGGCTTCCTTTGCTGCGTACTAATGCAGCAAATGGGGCTGGTGCGGGCCATGGCTTGAGAATTGTTTTCTTTTGATTTTGAGAATGGGGCAGCAGGATGGTGTTTGATGTGTTATAGTAAGATGACTTATACAGAGAACATTATCGATCGATAATATAATGTGATAGCCTCATTTGTATAATTTTAATTTTTTAATCAGCGAATGAGCTTGTGCCAATGGGGGGAGTACGTGGGGGGCATTAATTCTAAACGCGGATTGGCAGTTGTGACTAAGATCCTTTCAAATTTTAAGTAGGGTCATCAGAGAAGGTAGCCTAAACACAAGGACCCTTCGATGTTACTCTGATTGATTTAAATCCTCCCTAGTACGAATCTTGATGTATCATAGATGTACGGTTGGGATCCATCAGGCAACAATAAGAGGACGTGGACGCTGGACAGTGGACTCAAGCGCGCACATAAATATTATAAAAAGAAAGATTAATGTGGTTTCATTTGATCTTTGAAGATTAGCAGGATAACCGTGTGGGATTTTCTTAATACAAAAAATAAAATAAAAAATACTGCCTCAGTGCCTTGCACGAAATCTACTAGCTAGTAGCCAGTAATGACCAGAAATTTAATTCTCAAAAAGAGATTTTAAAATCACCTTGGTCTTGAGGTATCTTAACAATTGAAGAGAGAGAAAAAGAAAGAGAGGTTTCATTTCGTTGACCGAAAAATTCTCCTTTGTTCAATAATATATAATTCTCTTCGCCATTATTATTTGTAATTGAGAAAATATATATAATTTATCTAAATTTAATGCAAAGCAAGATGTGCATTTTGCAATTAATTATCAATGTCAACGCCTAGGGCTTTGATTGCAGCTGTCAAAGACTCTGTCCAATGGACTGGATTATTTAGGGTTAATTACGGCCTACTTTTCAGTATTGGGCCTCAGCCCACTAAGGCCGAAATTTAGTTTAATGATGGGCTTAAAAATAAAATAGGCAATTTCAAATAAAATGCGTTCGTCTGGGATTCTCTTTGCTGCTATTGCTATTGGGAGCCCATTTTTATGTATGTTTGTCTTAATTGGTGTACCAGTCATTGCCCAATATTGCGTTCGTCTGGTACACCAATATTCTCTTTGCCCAATATTGCGTATTTTAAAAGGTGTGATGCTTCAAAATAACTTTTATTAACTTCTTATCTCGTGATCAATGTGTGTTAAAGCAAAATATTTTCTTAAGAAAAAAAAAACAGGTCTAGAAGGTCTATTACTGAGGTTAATTAGAGGCCAATCAAATTACTGCAATTTAATTAAGAATACCAAGTTTGGTACTTATCCACAATCCTTTGCCAATGACAGAGAATAGTGAGATACATTATTGTGATCAACAATATATTCTCTCAAACTCATATTGGTGTACCAGTCATTTGACCCAATTCAGATCCTCTCCGGTACTGTAATAGAGAATTTTTTAGAATTAGTGAATCTGGACCGTTCTTTTTAACTTGAAACGAATCTCAAAATCCAATAATATTGCCCTGCGCTAGCCCGAATCTCAAAAGAGTAAAGTGAGGGGAATCTTTTACGGTATACTTTTCTCATTTGACCAGAACTTTGTGAATCACATTGACCAGTCAATATATTGTCATTTATTAAAGAGTAATTTTACATCAAGCATTTTACTCCGCATAGAGAGGAAACCAAGTCAACGCTGACCTAATTGATTCTGCGCGTGAATCATGTGCGTTCTGCATCCTTACTATCTAAATCACTGAGGACCGTTTGATCAACACGTAATCAGCTTTCTAGAGATTGTTAGTTTTGACTTTTGAGGTTCATAATGGATGTTGCTGATCAGGCGCGAATCCACATTCAATGAATGTGGTCAATCCACATTCAATGAATGGGTCAATTGACCTCATTTATTTTTAATTTTTTTTGTATTTATATTTTATTTTAATATTGTTAAACTAAAATATTATAAATAGTGTGAAATTGATTACAAATCATTTGTAGTAGAAAATTTTTATATGCTTAATCTTCATTTACGTTTGACCCCCATAGTCTGAAAGTCTAGCTCCGCCCCTGTTGTTGATGTTGTTTACTATAGTTAAAAATTGAGGCTACGGTAATATACATGCATATTATGAATTGGTCCGCGCTATGAAATTATATTATTATTTTTAAAGTTGAAATTGTAGATCCGAAAAATACATATATTTGTATACCAAATTTTATATGTTTTTAAAATTCTTTTACTGTATTTTTAGATAAATAAATAATCACTTGATTTGAAAATTCTAAACCATCCAAAAGCAATCACTTTTTACCTATCTAAAAAAATAGTAAAAAATTTTAAAAAATGTAAAATGTACAAGTACAATTTAATATGGACATGCAATATTCTTCGTGTGAGAGGTCGCATGTTCGAAATCCGGATAGAAAAACCTCTGTGGATATTTAATAGTTCAGTGGCTTGACCCTCCAATATTTACTAAAAACAAAATTAATATGGAGAATTGGAGATCGTTAAAGCAGTTTGATAAATGTATTTGGTTTTTTTTGTAATTTTGTGTATTCTGTATTGCAATCAAGAAGAAGAGATACATGCCTATTAATAGGGGAGATTATTATATGCATATCTGTACTAGAAGTTAAAACAAGGTAATGAGATGTAGATAGAGACAATGCTAATATAAACGGAAACTGAAATTCTCAGAAACAGAAGAATAAATCTTGATCTCATCATCTCAAGTCTTGTATGAAATGGAGAGGTCCAGTGATAGGTTATTAATCGTGTTTAATGCTTTAAATCAACTTTCTGAGTTTTAAAAACAAAAATTTATAGCGTGAGTTGGCACGTAATAACATGTGTTCATTAAATCAATCACTTGAAATTATATATTTTAGCAAGATTTTCTGAATTGCCAAATTATTCCTTTCAGCACATTACCAAATTAAACAGATTTCCAAATTTTTCTAACTTTTACGAACTTTACTGATTTTACAAATTATTACAGAATTATTTGAGAATTTTGCTTTAATTAAAACTTTAGGATTTTAATATATTTAAATGCATTATAACAAAAAAAATTCTGAATTATATCTATACTATACAGTATTTACGAAATTTAGATCTTTCCTAATTATTTTCAAATTTTGAATATGTTATTATGCTTTAAGCGCATGTGCAGACAGCTGCTGCACAGATCCAACCACCAATGACGGCCACAAAAGATCCCGTGACTAATGTTCTTATTGGATCATTTTCCCGGTGAGGCGAGAAAGAACCCAATAAAAAATTTATAAGAAGAAAGAAACAAAGGAACAAAGAAAAAATTAAAGATCATGACATAGTACATATTCTATATATATTATATATGTTAATGTTTAACTAAGCACGGTTAGCTTGACTAAATGTCACTTTTTCAAGGAAATAAATCCGCATACTTCTCTTCTCTGTAATACTATAGGCGACATCATGTCCTCATGGTCTTGGTATCTATATATATTAATACATGCAACTAGGTGTTTGGTTAGTTTTATATATATATAATGGATGACACAGTCTGCTGTCTAGATTAAATTAGCTGGCTCTTACAAACTCGCAAGGACAATTTACTGTTCACCAACAAAAAATAACTCAAAGGTTTACGGCCGGTAGGTTTTTGTCTGGAAGCAAAAAACATGAAACACACACATACTTTTATACTAATATTGAGTTTATTTTTTGTTTTGTCAGTTCATGGTACTTAACCTCAAAAAAAAAAGTTCATGGTAGTTTGATTTGAGAGCAGACAACTTCCATTTCTGGATATTATCCAAGCAAAGGTTTTTGAATATCTGTCTATTCCGATTATTTAAAATTTTAACATCACTATGCTCAGAGACGGAGACACTCAATATAAATAGGAGTCAATTGACCTTCATTTATTTTCAAGATTTTTGTACTTATTGGTAAATGTGTATATATATAGTAGAAAATACTATGGAATTGTCAAATTGACCTCCAATCGCAAAAAATTTATATGCTTGACTCCCATAGTTCGATGGTCTGGCTCCGCCCTTGATTTTGTCTATTTTTTTTGGACGTGTGCATTAATTCACAATGATATTTAAACGCATGCGTTCACAACTTTTTATCCATCATATTTTCCCTCTTGCTCGGGTTCGAAATGAGATGTGTCTAAATCGCTATGCTAGTTTACTGCTTACGGCAGGTGATGACACTGCCTCGTTTCTCTTGCCATTCTGGTGGCTCTTATTCTCCAAGACAAGCAGTTTGTTTTTTCTTCTCTTCTCCTGAGTTCATTATATATGTTTACTTTATTATAATGATTGTGAGTTGTTTGTTGTTGTGCTTTGGTCTTTCCTAATCGTCCTCCTCTCAATATTTCTCTCTTATTTTTATCTACCCCTCTTTCTCTCTCTTCTTTCTATTTGCTTCTTATTTTTCCTTCTTTCTCTAATAATACATTTTCACATATACATTGTTGCTTCTGGATACACTGGGCTCACATTGTATTTCACCCAGTGTGTTTTGTTGAGGGCAATGATGATTGATGACTTACTAATCTCCATCTGAGCATGAACAACTGCCAGCTCATATTGGCATGTATCAGTTCTTTGTTTTTCCTTGTTAACTTCTGTAATAGTGTCTACTTGTATGTACTAGTAGGGGTGGGTGGGTCTACTGGTAGGTCTACGACTGATAGGCTCACTGCGTCAGGGGTATGCAATTTGGGTACGTACCAAATATATTTTTTTTTCTGTGTTTGCATGCTGTTACTAGTACTGAAGCTCTCATGTATTATATTTTTTTTTTTGTTTAATGCTAATCTACAGGGTCTTTTTCACCAAAAAAAAAACGAGATGTGTCTAAACGCATGTGTTTACTTATAACCAGAATTTTTAATGGCTTTGTGAGCCCAAATTCGTATCCCTCTAATTACCCTTAGTGTACAATGAGTAAATCTGAACCGTTCTTTAATCTAGCATGAATCTCAAAATAGACTAGTATTTTCAATAGACATCAGATTTTTTTTAGCCCGACTGGGATTTAATTCTTACTCATTGTATCCCTCCGGTACTTAAGGGGAGACGGATCCAACTCTACATGGACCAAAATTTATGTTTGTGCGTATTTTTTGTAAGCGCATGCATTCAGAATCTTTAAATTTTGTACTTAATTATATTGTTGGAAATTCGGGTAGAGTTATTGGATTAACTCAATTTAATTTCTATTCAAATTAGGATCATGTGTAAAATTAAAGTTAAGATAGAAGTTACCACTAAAAGCACAACGAAAGCTCTTTGCAACTCTAGTCGTAATATCTTACTTCTCACAGACATGTTGAATGTACACAACAATTACAATCACACCTCTACTAATATCCATATAGAAATTCTGATATAAAATTTATTTGGCCCAATTGATTTGATTTCATATTTAATTTCAAAAATTAATATATTAATTTTGGTCCAAATAATTTAACCTGTAGAGCATTTTTTACAGATATTTGATACACAATATGAAGCGTGCTTTTAGAAAATAAATATAGAGTGGTCAAATATTTAAAATCGAGAATATTGTTATTATTATTTTTAAATATAGATAAAATTAAATAATTCTAATAATTGTTGTTATTTAGTTATAAAAAAAAACTTAAGATTTGTGGGTTTCAGATGGCTATGGACTGGATTAAGTTATTATTCTTTTGATTAATATATAGGCATATAGCACATTTGCAATGCATTTTTTTTTTTTGGACTATAAATGGGAGTGTGTTGGTATATACTTTGTGTAGAACTAAACATAAGTAAATTTAATCGAAAATAATTAAGTCGTACCATTAATTAATTGATACTCCGAGCGTACGTAGTAATCTGATATAAATTCTCCGTTTGTTTATGTTACAAATAACTGACGGATGAACTTTGAGTAGAACTAGGGTGTGATGTGCTCACCAAGTCCTTTGGTGAGCACACCTTCAAAAACCGCATTTTTAAAGTTCAAATAGTCGATTCGAACCTTCCAACGTGTTCTTCATATTAAAATGTGCTTGGAGACCAAATTTTACATTTTTTGGAAATTTTTTACTATTTTTTCAGAATTTTTGAAAATCAGTGTTTTTTAAATTTTTTTTTATTTAATGAAAAGTGATGATTTTCAAAAATTCTGAAAAAATAGTAAAAAATTTTCAAAAAATGTAAAATTTGGTCTCCAAGCACATTTTAATATGAAGAATACGTTGGAAAGTTCGAATCGACTATTTGAACTTTGAAAATGCGGTTTTTGGAGATGTGCTCACCAAAGGACTTGATGAGCACATCACACCCTAGTTCTACTCATGAACTTTTTATCAGATAATATATTTTAATACAAAAACAGTTAAGCATATGTTAGTGACTTATTGCGTAGAGTGCACAAATGTTTTGGGTGATCAACTGAATTGTCATTAACTTTTTCGGTTGCAATTTGATCATAGGGACGGAACTAGCTAGCTAGCTAGCTTACAAGTTGCATGGTTTGGTATTGTTAAGGAACTACATATTGAGAGCAGATTTAGGGGTTCTTAAGTATACCAGGTTTGTTTGTGAACTCAATTTTAAAATCTATTAGACTGGTTTCAAATGACGAATTTGAATCCTTGAAACCCTTCTACTTTACGAGTGATGTGTTTATAGGCAAAAAAATTTAAGTTTTGAAATTAATTTTGTATAGAATCAAATGGTAAAAAAACGTTCAAAAAATTAATGTATTAAAATTAATTTATAAATCTTTAATTTTGACCACTTGACTTTATACTAAATTAATTTGAAAGTTTAAATTTTTTTGCATGTCGACACATCACTTGTAAGGTAGATGAGTTTCAATGGTTTGGATTCGTCGTTTGAAGTCAATCTGATAGGTTTAGAATTGAGTTCACAAAGAGACTTTGTGAACTTAAGAACACCCTAGTTCTACTCAGAGGCGAATCTACTTTGATTGTATGGGGGTCAATTGACCCCATTCATTTTCAAATTTTAATATTTATATCTTATTTTTAATATAGTTTAAAGGAAAATATTATGAATAGTATGAAATTAGTCATCATTCATAGTAGACCACTGAAAGTCTGACTCGACCACTGACTTCTATGCATATATTGATATAGAGGTTTAGAACAATTAAAGAGAAGAGCGGTGCACGAAATTAAAAAAAGTTTGTGAAATAAAACTAGATAAAAATGAGATTCAAAAAAGGATTTCATTCATTTAAGTTGGACATAAGAATAGACTACAAAATAAAATCATTATGTTATGTTATGTGAATCAGTATTTGGTTTATTAGTTAAGAGCTCTGTATGAGAGATTGAATATTTAACATTCGACAGAAAAAATTCTTATAAATATTTAATATTGAAAGGCTTTGATTCTGTCTTTAGTCTCAAAACGTTTCTCTTAATTAACCATAATTAGCCTCATAATTAAGGGTTACAAGATGGGATTTTTTTTAAAACGTAATTAAAATAATTAATTTTAAAAAACCAACT
The DNA here is from genome assembly GCA_025461045.1 of Carex parvula. Classification (NCBI taxonomy): domain Eukaryota; kingdom Viridiplantae; phylum Streptophyta; class Magnoliopsida; order Poales; family Cyperaceae; genus Carex; species Carex parvula. Next base: position 22,166 of record JAJGRW010003211.1, read on the forward strand.
TGATTACCTCGTTTTTTAGAAAAACCATAAAAACCAAACTGGCAATTCGGTATGAACTTTTTTTTTTCTATGCCGAATTGCCAATTCGGTATAGGCCTTTTTCACAATTCCCGCTGCTTTCCCTGTTACTTTGTGTGTAACTCCTTGTAAACCGAATTGCCAATTCGGTTTAGAGGCATTTTTGCCCAAACCGAATTGGCAATTCGGTCTAGAGGCTTTTTCTTTTTCTTTTTCTTTTTCTTTTTTAGTGACACTAAGAAAAAGAAATCTAACACTGAAAATTTGAATTTTTTATTTAATTATTTGTTAGATTACTTATTTTGATTTATAATTAGCATATTTATACTAAAATACACTAAATTACTTGAAATTATGTTGAATTACACTAAATTACGCTAATTATGCTGAAATATGGTAAATTACGCTAAAGTAGACTGATTTTGTGTCATCTTTCATGAATCATAAAAAATAGTAAAAAAATTCCAAAAATTATAAAAATTGCTATTCTACAAGTTCATTATGTAACTACTTTACTGAGCTACTTAGATTGAATGATAGAAATGAAAATCTTAATCGGAAACTTCAACTTCAACTTCAGACACTCGAGCACCGTAATATGACCGTTTGAAGTTTCGCCGTCGTTTTTCACTTTTCTAGGGAAGATATCATCCCTATTCATATGTAATTTAGCGTAATTTACCGTATTTGCCTAATGTAATGTAATTTAGTGTAATTTAACTTAATATAGTGTAATTCAACATAATTCAAGTAATTTAGCGTATTTTAGTATAAATATGCTAATTATATATCAAAAGAAGTAATATATCAAAAGAAGTAATCTATCAAATAATTTAAACAAAAAAATTCAAATTTTCAGTGTCATATTTCATTATCTTGCTCTTCATAGTGTCTCTAAAAAAACTAAAAATAAATAAAATCTCTAGACCGAATTGCCAATTCGGTATGGGCTAAAAAAGCCTCGGACCGAATTGGTAATTCGGTTTGCTCACTTTTCAGATTTTTTGTGGTATGGTAGCGGAAACGCTATGAAAAAGGCCTATACCGAATTGGCAATTCGGTATAGAAAAAAAAATGTTCATACCGAATTGCTAGTTCGGTTTTTATGATTTTTTTAAAAAACGAGGTAATCAAGTTGTTCTTTTTAAATTAATTATTTTAATTACGTTTTTTAAAAAAATACTACAAGACGAATAAAATTTAATCCAGTCAAAACAAATATTCTGCCACTACGAAAGTAATATTCTTAATTAATTTAATAAATTGACAAGCTGATGTGATGTAGAAACTTTTTTTCTTTAGAATAAAAGGCAAGTTTGACCGTTTCACTAAAATGATACGGTTCTAGTCTACTCATATTAATTGTTCTTCTCCCCTCAAAAGTTATCCTGTCTGGTATCTGTATCCTACTTGTTTCCACCTTATAGTAAAAAAATGAGGAATAAACTATATAATATGGCAGGTCAACAGTAGACTAATTAGTAATAATATTGGGTCAATTATGATAAAAATTATAATAGTTTTTTATAAATTTATAATAACACATACAGTGGTGGAGTCACTATATTGCGTAGTGGACATGGGACATCTGTCCCATTCTGTAATTTGAAATTTTACTATAAAATTTTTTTTGCCCTATTTTGTGAAGTTCAAATTTTCCAACGCATGATGCAATTTGCAGTTTTCAAATTTGAACTTTAATATTTTGATGAAATTTTTATTGTTACTATTTTTGCCCATTTTGACTCAAATTCTGACTACGCCATTGAATACATAAAAGTACAATTATTTGAGATATAAATGAAAGTTAATTGACCCTCATTCCTCTCAACTGGATCCTCTCATATCACAGTAGTTCTTAGTTACATACCATGTCATTAAACCACAAAAAAATTCTTATAGCCTAACATCAGCAGACACAAAATATCTTAATACTTGCCTACAAAAGAATGCCACACACAATGAGAAAATGAAATCTGCTGCAGGAACCTGTTTTTTCAAATCTAATTGTTAATTTTGACAAGATTCATGCATGAAAAAAATTAAACGGTTGGATGAGAAAAAACAACAACATACTTCTCCAAAAAAAGAAAAGAAACAACATATTCAGACGAAAACTTACGTTAGTGTTTAGACTAGTTCTAGAATACATAAATATGATGTTGAAATTAATATTATGAAATCCAGAGAAGCAACATTTGATCTAGGAGCAAATGCAATATTTTCTGTATGAGAGGTCGTACATTTAAAATCCGAAAAAATAATTATTTGTAGATATTAAATAATTTACAACTAATTTTGTTTTGATGGAATAAAGGCATTGCGAATATACCGCGCGTCATAACGAATCAATTGACTTATAAATATGATACATGCATGGTATAATGCGTTGAGCAGGACTTTCCACTGAATTCACAGTGTATTTGAAAGGACTGTGCCTGGAAGAGTCACCTGAATTGGTTCCTCCATAAAAATATCTTGTCAAAATTATCCATAATTAATTTTTATAATTTTTGTCCCTGTGCTTACTGACTTCAGCTTCCAAACTCCAGCATGAAATCGAATTAAATAAGACAGCAAACTTCACAAGAAGCTTTATCTGTCTTAACGAACGACAAACGGCCATAAAAATTGTAAATTGGCTCTTTTTTACTCTTCGGTTCATGTGCCTGCCTTTCTTTTTATTTTTTCTCTTTTTTTCAACATTTAATGTACTGATAATTTAAGTTGGGAATGGATATATAAACACATGTATGTATTATACAACCAAAGCTAGAGTGTAATATTCTCACTAAGAGGGTTGGTGAGCACATCTTCAAAAGTCTATCGGATTGACTTCAAATGACGAATTTAACGTTGAAATTTATCTACTTCACAAGTGATGTATGTACATACAAAATTTTGAAAGTTTCGAATTTATTTAATACAAGGTCAAGCGGTAAAAAAATTGATGAAAAATGAATATATAAAACTACTTATAAAATAACTTATAAAAAGTTCACTTCTTTTACCCGTAACGTTGTACTAAATGAATTTGAAACTTAAAAAAAAAATTCATGTTCATGCATCACTCATGAAGTAGATGAATTTCAACGGTTTGAATGTATCATTGAAAAACAAGTATATAACGTTTGGAGTTGTGCTTACAACCCCGCTTGGTGAGCAGCATCTACACCCTAGCTTTGCTCGCATTATACATATGATAATTGATGATGATAACGAATAATAAGGTGAAATATGAGTCGGCAGAGCGAAACTTTCGCTCTTTTTTTTCTAGAGCGATTCAAAGGCCAAAGTTTTAGCGAAACTCTAGAGCTGCCAGTGAAACCACCCCCCCCCCCCCCCCCTCACCCCACATCCGTCCGCCTTCTCCATCACTTCTAGGGTCTGATCTCTGAACATCATCTCCCCCTCTCTCTTGCTCGCTCTACCTTTTCGAATGGAGAGGAATGAGGGATAGGGGAGAGAGTAGAGCCGACCGCGCGAGTGCGTTTGTTGGAGCTCAGAGCATAGAGTTCTCATCTCGATCGAAGCGCGATAGTGTAGATTAGACCGTCAGAGAGCTGCGACTATCGAAGAGGCGGTCCAATCGTGGAACAAGATGGGGATTAAGGTATTGAGTGATTATGAATGTATATAGTAGAATTAGAAGAGTAGATCCAGTAAAAAATAGATATAAGAATTTAGAGAGTGATTAAGTAATTTAGAGTAATTTTAGAGAATTTTGTGAGAATAAAAAAGTAAATCTAAAATTAGAGTCATTGTAAATATTTTTTTATCAATCGAATTGTTAATAGATATTAAAGCCACTAACTTAAAAAAAATATGATATTGATAAATGGTTATCAAAATTTAAAATATATATAATCTCTATTATATAGATTATATAATTTAAATTCTTTGCTCACTGATTTTTTTTCAAATAGAAAGGTGGAAGTCAAACCTATTAACTTCTATTTAGTTATCCATAAAGGACTTTTCATCCGGATTTCGAAGTGACTACTTTTCATACAGAAAGGGTTAATTTTTGTCACTAAACCAAAGACTTGTTCTTTTGGTCACTAATAATTGTTAATAAAATGAACTGTTAATATTGAAATTACTTGATGATGGTTAATAAATGTTCAAATTGCATCAAATTTAATATTCATTATCCAATGGTAAGAAGATGTATTATCTGATCAAAGGCACGCTCTACCGTTTTATTTTTTAGACTAATTCATAATTTATATTAAGAAAGTATTCATTAATAAATAAACTCCTACAAATTTATTTTATATACTTGCTATAACGACTAATCTCAATAAATAAAATAATCATCATATAAAATAATAGAACCATTCATAAAATCAGTGTAACGGAGTATTTTTTTTTTCTTAAAATAATGAGGAGAAAATTTTTGATTGAGAATTTTGGTTATCATTCAGTTCTCTCTAACTACTATATCTAAATTATTAAAACAAAAATTTAGCCTAAAAACAGTTGGGCGTCCTCTATTTAAATAGGGACTAGATCCCTACTTTTCCTAAAAAAAAATGGTTGGGGCGTCTCAGTGTTTTGCAAAGTTGGCGGATGTCACAACGGATTTTCTTCTTTACTTTTGGCTTTACATAATATCATTTTTCTTTTTAAGGTCAGCGACAATTGTGCTAACAATATATGATAAAAGTGTGAGTCTATGGTTACTATGCATAGCACGGATTAGTCTGTACTACAGGTATTTTTCATTTGAAAATCTTAATGGTTGATTCAAACTGTTCAACGTGATCCTCACATGAATATGTACTTGCAGACTAAATCTTAATGGTTGATCCGAACTGTTCAACGTGATCCCCACATGATATGTACTGGACCATCCAAAAACAGTGATTTCTCTACCTTTCTAAAAAAATAGTAAAAAATTCTAAAAATAGAAAATTTAGCCCACAAATATATTCTCATATGAAAATCATGTTGAACGGTTCGAATCGCTGTTAGGATTTTGAAAACAAAAATATTGATCCGTAGTACGGACCATCCATGCTATGCATAGTACCATAGACTCACTCTTGATAAATATTAAAATTATTACAAGAGTCTAAAATAACTCCTCAGCCTAGCACTGTACAGATCTCCTTTTATGTATTGGATTTTATTTTCTCTTCCTTAATGTTTCTAATTTTTTATTTATGGATTTTTCACTATTATCATCTCGATTTTATTTAGTTTTTATTATATTCAATATTTTAATTCAACAATCAATACAGAATATTCTCCGGGACCTAAAGGCCTAGCTAAACACAGTCTATTGTAAATTGAATTAATAATGGACTAATTTTTCAGAGGCTAGCTGGCTAGCTAAGATGAGATAATATATATTTTTTCCAAAATCTCATTAGATTAATTTAATTTGAACAGGAAC
>JAJGRW010003212.1:0-67281 GCA_025461045.1 Carex parvula
TATCAGGATCAATTATCCATCATCATTGATCTAAGATTCAAGGATTTAAATTGAATTTCAAATATATATAGAAATAAAATGGTAACGTGTGCCGTCATTATCATAAATAGTGAATAGTACAACGACTATATTTGAGGGGTCCGGATCCCCTAAAGTAACTCAATCTTTGAGTTTTGGATCGAAACCGTCCGATTTGAATTCGTCGCTCGAGATCATCTAGGGATTCAAATTCGTTATTGGAATGTGTGCGCTCACTTCGGGGATGAATTTTCGCAGATTCAAATCGGACGGTCTCGATTCAAAACCCAAAAATTGAGTTACTTCACTGAATCAGAATTCATATTTGAGCCTTGTAATTGTAAATAGGAACTTCCTTTGTAATAGAAAAAAATCAAATATACAAATACAATTTCATCATCAAGCTCTCTCTCCTTTCTCTCGTATACTAAAAATCAACATGGTATCATAGAGATACCATGGTTTGAGAACCGGATCCGTATCCTCACAAGTACCTGATTCAAGCAAATTGAAACGGACGGCTCAGATTAATACTATTTGGGCCAAATTCAATCCGGTGCCTATGAAAACTGTAAGAGACCTGTTTTGAGATTCGTGTCATGTTAAAAGAACCATCTGATCATAATTTGCTTGAGTCAGATAACCTGAGGTGATGTGAATTCTTAAGAACCTAGATCCAAAACACAAACCAAGTGCCATAAAGTCCACCAAGAGCTGATAATCAACCACCCATAATCCCCACATCTATACAACAAAAATCAGCAACAAAAGAAACCGCAAGGGTAGAATCTGTCCTGATCAGCGATACAAAAACAAAACAGTGATAGTCGGTGTTATCAGCCCAGGAAACTCAGCAAAACTGATACAGAAATTCAGATCCGTACCAGCATTGTTCTTAAATACATCCAAAAACAAGAAAATATACTAGCACCCGGTTCAAACAAGCACCAAATAGACCACCCAAGCATTGTTCAGGTAAACTGCAAATCGCCCAAGAGCTTGTTCTCATCAGTACCATAAATACCTGAAAAACAAAAAAAAAGGGATAGCAAAAATAGTAAAAATAACAAGAAGCACCAACAAAAAACCTGTTCTTATTAGCAAGAACCAGCAAACTAAACCAGCAAAGCTAATACCAGCAAGCAGCAGAAAACCCAAATATCAAGGGAGATTTCTCCTTGTCAACAAAATCAGAAAAAAACCCAAGCCCAATTGGGGTGGGGTGGGGTCCACAAGCTGCCGCATTCAAGGTGAAAGGAAAATATGCACAAATTGCAAAAAACAAGATCATATAATCTGAGATTAATCTTCAACAATTTCGGATGAACAAAATAAACCATGTAAAAGACATCAGTTGAACTTACCTATAAGTCTTAGTGCTTTTAGAATCATAAATGTGGCATAAAATTAAATAAAAACATGAACATATATACATGCATAAAAGCACTATACATGCTTCTAGCATAATTTTAGTAAGAAATACTCGATGTATATGTTTGATTTTGCATGAGTTGTTGAAATTTTAGTTTGAAAACTCAAAATATAATTGCTTAAAATCTCCATTTGCAATATTCAAATATTTGAGAATTAAACTGTAATGATATTTCCTTAATTATGGACAGTTTTGATAATTACTGTCATATTTATTCCTTAATAAAGATTCATTTTCCATTTGTGTAGTTCCGTTTGTGTGTTGAATTCTCATTATAGTCATTAAAATTCATAAACCATCGCACCATTTCTTTTATTATATATTGCACCATCTTCTCTCTGTTTTAAAAATCAGAGAAGAAATAAAAAAATACAATCTCTTTCTTGATTTGCCCCGCAGAAAATAAATCTATATGATTTATTCTCCTTTTTCCATTTTATCTCAATTTTATTAAATTCTGATCTATGCTGGATATTGCGGAGTTATCGTCAGTCGCTTCCATGACGTGCCTAAGAAGTTGACTCCCCCGGATTATCTTGGTTGCGGTTCCGTCTTGCACGATGAGACGGAATACACTTAAAGACAGTGCTTCACACGATCCAGATAACTCTATTTCAATTAATTTATAACAATCCGAATATTGTGAAAATTTATGCTAACATGAGTTAATTTACGAACATGTAAACGACACAAGTCAGAGATTACCGTAAGGTTTTGTGATTTTAGGATCACAAATGTTTGCATATATACAGACATGAACACACGCACAAATGCAATATAAATGCATTTTAGCCGAATTTCATGCATAATATTCGACTAGTCTGTTTAATTTTGTACGAATATATTCTCGAACATGTAATGAATTAAAGATTATATGTAAATTTTGGTGATTTTAGAATCATAAGTATGGTCTAAATTGATTCAAAATACAAGAAAAACCCAACACAAATGCACTTTAATATTCATTCTTGTTGAATTTTATGCATAATACTCAGTCTACCTCTTGAAATTTGCACGAATAAATTTATGAATATGTAACTACGTAAGTTTTAGTTATTTTAGAAACATGAATGTGACATAAAATTTTCACATATCTGCTAATCTGCCGAAATTTTTTAGTTACCACATCATAAAATCAAAATTAAATGAATACCACCCTTGCTGAAATTTTTCCAATCCTACCACCCACGCGGATCCAGTTCGCGCACCAAAATGGGTTGGTTTTACTGCTGAGATTTTGGATTTTTCCGAAACTTTTACTGCTCTTCGGTGTGTTTCACCTCGTTTGAGCACTAATTTTGCACCAATTTTTGGTGCGCCAACCCAGTCCGCGTGGGTGGTAGGATTGAAAATAGCTTGTGCCGGGTGATAATCATTTAATTTCTTTTTTTTTACTGTGGTATCAAAAAAAATTTCGGACTAATCTGCAATTCTGCATCATGTACAAAATAAAAAAAATCTATAAACTACGTTTAAATTTTCTAAACTTTTTATACGAAGTTTGAAAATGGACAGGCTTTAGTTCAATAGAATGGAATAAAGAACCAAACTCGGATCAATTTGAAGCCCAGTAGAAAGCCCAATTTTTCTATAATCGGGCCTCAGCTTCTTTTGTGCTTAGTCGTGAGCCAGGATATTGAAACTATTTTATCCTATATTAAACAAAGATGTTTACTCACTCAAAAATATATCATGAAAGATGGTTATTCACTTAAAAATAAATTTGAGCTTAAATTCATGTCTAACAACGAGCTTGAACAACAATCTAAATATTTCTCTTGAATAACCTCCTCCAACGCAAGATTCTGCAATGGCTAATGAATCAATTTAGACCATCTTTCTGGATCTGAATTCCACACCTCCCCACCACCCCCCCCCCCCCCCCCCCAGCACACACTCTGATTCGTCTTTCTCACGCCTTCTAGACCACCCTCAACATCAAACACTCCCCCTCGTCCTTTCTCGGTTCTCTTAGAGCGAAGAGGAGAATGAGAGAGAGGGGAGGGGCTCAGGGATCGGAGTCGACCGAAGTCGAAAGTGCAATATCGTCGGGGCTCGGACTATAGAGTCTTCATCTCGATCGAAGCGCGACAATTGAGTAGATCCATTCGATAGAGCATGGCAGTGGTCAAAAGAGCGAATCCGGTAGTCGAGCAAGATGGGGATTAAGGTATTAGAGTGATTATGAGTATATATAAGTATGATTAAAAGAGTAAATTTAGAAATTTAGAGGGTGATTAAAGGTGATTAGAGTAATTTTGAATAATTTATAGAATTTTGTGAAAATAAAGAAGTAGATTTAGGAATTAGAGTCACCTAAGTAGTTGTAAATACATTTTTTATCAATAAAATATTTAGTACTAAACTTAAAAATGATGATATCTGAAATCGTTTCTGACACCATTAGCACTGATTACAAAATCGGGCCGTTATATTCAACTAAAGAAAGTTGTTGGCCAGTATTAAGAGTTACTGGTAGAGTTTACAATGAGATTGATAGCAATCTTGTACAAGCAACACAGTTGAATATCACAAACAACTGTTGTGCAATAGAAAAACAGACCCGTATCAGTATCGTTACAGGCAGAGATTAGCACCAGTTTTAACAAGAAAATGGATTAAAAGCAATTAGAAGCTAACACACAAATTCTGAAATCAGAGACAAGTTTAATTGATGAATATCAAGATCTTTATAATTACAAATTATATAGCACATCTTAATCTTGTAAAAGTTGCAAGAGAGAGATCAAACCAAATGAGATGGCACAAACAGAGATCAAACCAAATGAGAAAAGGTTGCAGCAAAGTCAATTGTTACAAGTCATATTGGAACAGTGTTTACATCCATCTTTTTCAAAATGGACCCTAGACTTAACAAAATATTGATATAGTCCCATGTGACAGAATTCGTATCCTCTCCATTAACTAAAAATGTATCTATACTGTTCGATCTGCTTTAAGATAAATTAGATTTATACTAATATTAAAAGACTTTCTGTATTATAGACAGAAATCGGATTGACTCTGTTTAAAATCAGACGACTGAGATACATTAACTCAAAAGATGCTCTTTTGAGTTAATGTAGACGATGCGGACAATCCAATTATGTAGCTTGTTTTAGAACTTCAATTTCTGGTCAAAATCTGTAATTTATATAAATTATGTTTTTAATAAGCAAGTTCATGCCAATCACTATAAACAATTTAAATTTAATTTTAATTGCGGCGTGAGAATTGCAATTTAAATATTAAATATAGAGTAATATCCTCTTTGATTAGAGCCGGCATTTATTAATTTTATTTCAATCCATTTCCTAAAGACAAGAAATTTGGACCAGCTTTCTTCATTTGAATCAGATTATTACAAAGTTCGGATCTAAAGCCATTCAAAAGGTGGCTAAGCCATCCCTATAATTTTAAAATTTTAGTTATACATACTAAAATATAATTTAATTTTTTTTTGGAACATTTTATATAGTCCAGCCCACCTCATAAATTACCACATGTTCACTTGTAGTATAGTGGTAAGAGCTTAATTATGCAGTGATTATGGAGAGCTTGAGTTCAATTCTCCTAGCCACAATTTATGTATTTTAATTTTTAACTCTTTCTATCGAGATTTTCTAGTTCCGCCTCTGAGTCCAAGGAGATCGCATGTCTTTGGTTAGACTTTTTTTTTTTTACAGATCACACATTGGTTATTTTCCATAAAGCTTCTGCCTTGTTAATCATACAAAATATTTGTACATAGGAACTTTAATTAAATAACGTTAATGCTCCCTTGTTACCACTGCACGAATTTAAGTTCATTATTGGTTTTTGGGTCCTCTTAATTAGTGAAAAAATTATATTTATCAGATGTTAATTAAACTTAAGCATACCAATACTTAAAAAAAATATGAAAATAATTAATAACTTAGGTTTTTTAGACCTATTAATTTAATTTCCACTCTTTAGATCGTCTTTTGATTTTTTAAAAAAAGAATAAGAGAAATCTCCAAGAACTTGGAGGTAATTATAAACCGATCATTTTAATGCAAAAGAGAAATAATTTCATAAATTCTAATCAAGAAATAGCTTCCTTGTTTAGTCAGATATTTTTTAATTAAAATTAGATCAAATCTTTTAATTTTAAATATTCACAAGTGAGTTTTCAATCATATTTTAAACCTACAACCTCCTCTAAAAAAGAGGATATTGTCTCAGTCAATAATTAATAAAAAATTGATTCCCATTTAGTCCAATTTATTGGGTATTACTAGAGTGTTCTTAAGCTAACTAAAGAATTGGTGAGCTTAATTTTAGAATCTATCGGAATGACTTTAAATAATGAATCCAAACTGTTGGTACCGATTTACTTTACGAGTGATGCATTTACATTTAAAATTTATAAAAATTTGAATTAATTTAGTATAAAGTCACTCCTTAAAAAAAAAAATTTATAAGTTAATTTCAATACATACATTTTTCATCATTTTTTGAACCGTTTGACTAAATACTAAATTAGTTTGAAAATTTATAAACTTGACATTTGAACACATATATCACTCGTGAAATAGATCGGTTTCAACTGTTTAAATTTGTCATTTAGTGAACCCAAAACACCCTAGTTTTACCCGAAAAATTATACTATACATAGCTTTGTGAAATAGTCTTGAGATGTCCATACATGCGATGCACTTTATTTACTTAGTTATTTTACCTGTTGCCATCTAGCTCTGCTTCTTCGGCACAATAATTGATCTCGCAAAAAACCTTGTTTTACATGCTGCTGCTTCCTCAAATTATTTTGCACATTCAAGTATAGTGACAAGATTCGCATTTAATTCGCGTATTAAATATTTTTTTGACGTTACCGAACCGAATTCTGAATAAAACGCAGAAAAATGTATAAAACGTTTTATTCGCGAATAAAACGCGTATAAAACGCGAGTTGATGAATTATTCGCGATACAAAAGCGAATTTTTTTTTGTTTTTTGTTTTTTTTTACTTCCTTGTTGTACCGAATCATTCCCGAATTATACCCGAATTACGAATTTTTGACCATGCCAAACCTTCCCGAATCATTGAGTTGTCACTATGCATCCAAGTATAGAAATTAACAGTGTGCCCACACAAACACACCCCCCACAGGATTCACACAAAAGGGCAAAAGGGGAAAGAGAGAGAGAGAGAGAGAGAGAGAAGGAAAACCGACGACCAAATTAAGTTCTCCAGCACAATTGGTGCTAGAATCTACGTCTCGTCTCTCTACTGCGTCAGTTTGACATATAATTTTTGGATTGGATTTAAAGGAAATTGCAACTAATAATAACTCTTAATATCCAAACGGAATAGTTGAAGGCCTCAAGTATTGCTCGATTCTACGACGCAACCAGCTGATTCGCATCTTTCTCGTAGCAACCCTGATTCTTTTAGCCGCAAGGGAGTCGGCCTCTTAGTCAGAGAGTCGATATCATATAAGATTTTCTCTATCAATATTTGTGCTTTTTGGTGTTTCTCTTCCTCAGCATCCAATTTGTTGAGTAAAAATATGGATATATCAAGCCCACATTCAATATTCTATTGATATGAAGTTACATGAGAACAGTAACAAACTGAAAAGAGAAAAACGCAAGAATGCTTTCCTTTAATTTATGGAAGCTAATATTAGTACACGCACTTCAGTATCCGTATCGTATCTGCACTTTAACTGCCATAACTGCTTGGGGGACTGCAAAAACTACAACACTACTGAATTTTTTTTTCTAAAGTATTTATACATATGCACAGAAGTATGTATACCTATGCATTGAAATATTTATACCCTAACTCGGGTTGACTCGGGCTAACTCCGCTTAAAAGTCGGATAACTCTGCCGAGTCAAACACTGTTCAACTGAGTTTTGATGAAAAAATCACATGAGCGCAAGACTCGAGTGAAATTCAGATCAGACCAGACCGATACAGAGTTAACTCGGCCGAGTCAACTCGGACTCGGCCGTGTTTTCAAACCATGGGTACAGGTTCAGCTTCCAAAGAGTTACTAAAAAATAAAGTTTCAATAAACATGACTTAACTTTAGACCTTCAACCAAATAAGAAATATGTTAAGTATGAAAAATTACACTACCACCTAGTCCTGTGGGATAGCCTTCAGATGTCCATACATGCAAAAGGGCTAACGAAAAAAGAAAGACGAGGAGGAAAACCGAACAAAACTCCAGCACAGTTGGTGCTTCAATCTAGCTACGTCTCATCTCTCCTTTGCGTCGGTACGATATATAGTTTTGGATGGGGTTTTAAAAAATTGCCCCTGATAATATATAACTCTTATTATCCAAACCGAATAGTTGAAGGTCTCAAGTATTGCTCGATTCTACGACGGAACCACAACCGCATCTTTCTCACAGCCACCCTTGTTCTCTTCAGACGCAACCCCACCTTTGCTGAAACCTTGGCTGCTTTTAGCCGCAAGGGAGTCGGCCTCTTCGTCAGATTGTCGATTTCCTTTAAGATTTTCTCTATCAAGATTTGTGCCTTCTGGTGCTGCTCTTCTTCGGAATCCAACTTGTCAACCCTAGAGTAAGAAAATGACTGTTTTTTGGTTATCATCATTGCTACAGAGAAGAGGTTTTGAGGGGGAGGAGGGGTGGAGGAATAGAGAGATTTAATTAGCAATTACTTCTTTAAAGTCTTAGATGTATTTAAGCCAGCAAAGGAGGTCATTATATAGGTATAGCTAGCTAGGTATATCTCAGATACATAATACATATATGAGGAGGGTTCAAATGCCTCCATTTTTCATGCCTCCACCATGCCTCCATATGTTAAAACTTTAATAACTCAAAATTTAAAACTTAAAAGTAAAAATAAAACCGTTGGATATGGTCTACATCATTTTATCTATACACGTGTAAAAAATTATGATATTTCAATTTTATTTTGGTTGTCATCAAGAGCTTGTAAAAAACATACTAATGTGGATAATTTCTAAACGTTGATTTTTCAACTTATTGATTCACATAAAAACAAAATCGAAATGTGATAATTTTTTATGAGCACATAGATAAAATGATGTAGATCATATCCAACGGTTTTATTTTGACTTTTAAGTTTTAAATTTTGAGTTATTAAAGTTTTAAAATATGGAGGCATGGTGGAGGCATGAAAAATGGAGGCATTTGAACCCTCCTCTACATATATATATATATATATATAAAGCTTTTTATTGGTATTTTATATATTATTTTTATTTCAAAGCATGAGGCTGGAATGACACTGTTACAGAGATTTTAGCTTTTATATAAAATGATTATCGCCCGTACGTGATGTATATTTTTGTAATCTGTATTGATTTGATGTATTTAATAATTAAATCTGAATTAATGAATCGAAGGGAAAATAAAAATAAAAATTGATACTGGGCCTACAAGCACGATTTCCTACATGAATTGAAGAATTCATAATATATATATAGAATCTGGCTAATATGCTACGCGTATATAAGGGCCCCTCCGTGCTACGGCTCAATTTTTGAGTTTTCAAAATTCTAACGGTCGATCCGAACCGTTCAACATAATCTCCATATGAATATGTACTTGCAAACCAAATTTTACATTTTTTTGAATTTTTTTACTATTTATTAAGCCACTTTGAAAATCGCTGATCCAATGGTCCAGAAAAGTTTACTGTTGTGTACAAATTAGTGTTTTTTCAAAGTGGCTTAATAAATAGTAAAAAAATTAAAAAAAATGTAAAATTTGGTTTGCAAGTACATATCCATATGGAGATCATGTTGAACGGTTCGGATCGACCGTTAGGATTTTGAAAACTCAAAAAGTGAGCCGTAGCACGGAGGGCCCTTATATACGCGTAGCACCGTAGCACTGTCCTATATATATATATATATATAGAGTATGGCTAATGTGCTTCCTCTAGAACTTCGGCCTCGTGCTTCCGGGGGCATATCTTAGTGTTTGATGTTCAAATAACAAATTCAAACCGTTAGATGTTCAATCTATATTAAAATGTACTTGGAGACCAAATTTTACATTTTTTGAAATTTTTTTACTATTTATTAAGCCACTTTGAAAATTCCAGATCCGGGTGAACAGTAAAAACAGTCTGGACCATATGATCTGGAATTTTCAAAGTGGCTTAATAAATAGTAAAAAAATTCCAAAAAATGTAAAATTTGGTCTTCAAGTACATTTTAATATAGATTGAACATCTAACGGTTTGAATTTGTTGTTTGAACATCAAACACTAAGATATACCCCCGGAAGCACGAGGTTGAAGTTCTAGAGGAAGCACATTAGTCATACTCTATATATATATATATATATATATATATGTATGGTTGTCATTAACTCATTATATATTGCCACAGAATGTTTTTCTTCAACGAAGGGAAGAAAATGTCACGGTGGATGTTTCTAAATTATTAATTTAATTATCTATGAATTATTTTTCTTCCTAGTCCGCATATATAAATATTTTGAAAAAAGTGACAATAATATTATGGCTTCTATAGATCAGAATTATATATGCATGTAAGATTTTTAGTTAGATCACACAAAAAACCTCCCCTAATTATGTTATGCCAAATGGCTCAGAAGCGTCTATATATATTGCGACTGTTGAGTAATTATGTTATACCAAATACCAAAAAACCTCCCCTAATTATGTTATACCTAATTGGGTACCGCTGCTGTAGTTATATATCATTAATTCCACAATGTAGACAGTTGTCCAGCCTGACATAATCTTCTAAAAAATGTTTACTTTGCTAGCTCGACAAATCCTGTTTGATCTCTATTAGGTCGAGCATGCAGTACATTATTAGTTTAATATGTAATAATTTGAGTTGTGAGGAGCCAATATATTATTGATTGGAAACATCATCTCTGACTACAACTAAAAATTTGATGGGGAAAGAGCCCTGTCAGTCTTACCTAATATAAAACGGACAATAAATATTTTTTTTTTCATATCTCAAGTAATTACTATATGAGGAGCTAGGGTTTCAATACTTCATGCATTTTATACCTCATGATACTTTATATTTTATATATTTATTTTCAAAGTCAAAATTGACGATCCGTCGCTTAATTTGATATCCATACTAAAATATGATTGAGATGAAATTTTTTTACTATTTTTTAAAATAGGTACAAATCACTGTTTTTGAACGGTCCAGAAACAGTGATTTTGTACCTATCTTAAAAAATAGTAAGAAATTTTCTAAAATTATAAAATTTCATCCCAAGCATATTTAGTATGAGTATCATGTTGAGCGGTTCGGATCCGCAATTTGAACTTGAAAAAAAAAAATTTAAATATGAAGTATGATGAGGTATGAAAGACATGAGGTATTAGAACCCTCCTCTTACTATATTTACCTCGTTTGAATAGGTAAACAAAGGAAAATATTTTCAAAAATAATTTGTTTTAAGGTAGATAACTAACCAACTATTTAACAGAATCTCTCTCAATAAAATAGAAATGAAAAAGATAAAGAAAAGCCATGTACCTTTATTAAATGTGGAAGATATGCTCTGTTTATTTTTATTCATTGTTGTTGATTAGAAGAGGGCAAAAACAAAAAATATTTTCTTTTTTATTACTGATATGTAGGTCTGTCAGATGTTAATTAAGCAAGCATTGTCAATAATAAATTCAAGTAAGATTCCTCCTCATTCCTACCAGATTAATAGCGTCATATTTTTGGTTAAATGATTAAGACAAATAGCTCATAATCACAATTATTTATGATAAGTGACATGCAACTCATTTAGGTTTGTAATTAAGTTGCTTGTTAGTGTATGTGATAACGTGAATAACACCGAAATATTGTATACAACTTACCCATTATAAGTTTAATTCTACAAGAATGTGACAATATCTGCGAGAGTAAAAAGTGACTACTTGTGAGAGTATACTGACAGAAATGTGTTTTTTCTATTAGAGACGGGAGTATCCGCGAGGTGATCAGAGTCAAAATAACGATGATTTACGTAGGATTTTGACTTATGTTTTGCATATTTTCTCACACTTATGTTTAATTTATTAGAGAAAAAGGCTACTGTCACCATTCTTTATGTTTTATTGCAGAAAACAGGTTTTGGGACTATTTTACACCAAATGGAGCTAGAATCGGGTCAATCGGATCAGCGACGCTTATCGACTAAGTCTCTGTTACGGTCAGTATTGTTTGATACGGACCAGGCCTAGCACAGATCAGAAGATAGCGCTGGAAGCATTAAACCCTAACTGTCAAGGTCCTAATACGAACCGTATCACCTGATACGGTCCGTATCCGAAGACGTCTCTCGAGAAATAACTGCCGACAGCTGTTTCCAGATCAGTTTCTTAGCCCCTACTCAGCCTCCACACGTCCCTCCACTCCTATATAAAGCCCCTGGCAGAAGGAATAGTTATCTTTGTAATTAGGGTTAGATTTGATTAAAGAGAGAAGAGAGGAGTGCTTGTAACAATGCCGTTCCGCGGCTAAGTTCCTTTTCTTACGGCTAGGCAGTAAACCTTGTTACTCTTGATGTTCTGATATATATATTTCTGTTGATTATGATTTCTTGTTGTTGAAACAAAATGTTTTTGTGATTTATTATCTCTTCATCTAACTTCAATGATTTAGTTTGAGTCCGTTAGTGTAGTGACAGTACTTTAATGGTAAGAGAAACTATTTGTATGAATTAGCCTCGTTGAGATCTATTAGGTTTATGTGAAGAAAACCTTAGCGGGAAAACCATAAACTAGACCAACAAAATGCGTACCAAATTCCATCACTTGCGTAAAGAAATTCGCAGTGATCTGTGTAGTAAATTTGGGTATTTGAGAGATCAGACATTTGCGTAAGGAAAATCGCAGTGTCCTATGTAGCATCTCGGTGAAAGATCTGTCATTATTGCGTAACATAAATCGCAATGACCTATGTGGTGTCTTTCATTAAACAACAACAGGAAATCAGACGCAACAAAAATATATTGTCAAAGCGGATTGAGTAGCAATGGTGTGCCAAAACCCTATGAATTCTCATCTCTATCTTTATTTTAATTACTTTTAATTGCTTCCTAATTTACATTGATCACAACAACATCTCTCAATTTTCAGATTTCGTCTAGCCTTTCGAAAGATTGCGACTCGATAGCTCAAAGCATTGAATCAATATTCCCTGTGGATCGACCTCGAATATACTACTCGATAGGATTGTGCGCTTGCATTCCGAACCGATAGCATTTCCAAGTTTATAAATATTAAAAGAAACATTGCTCTCTTTTGAGTGATCACGAGGGTATACCGACAGTATCTCTCGCAGATACTGTCCCATTATTGTTGTTGTACCATTAGAAATCAGACCTTTGCCACAAAAGAACCGGGACAAGATTTTCAAATGTATAAAGAAGTGGATACGATTAAAATTGAGTGTTTAAGAGTGTAGATAGGTAGAATTAGATAATTAAAATAATTTAGATGAATTTATGAAAATAAAGAAGTTTAGATTTATAAATGAGGAGTTATTTAACTCGATTTAAATACATTTTGTTTAATACAATGCGTATCAATCATAGTTTAATATAGTCAACTATATATTATATTACAATGCGTGTGAATCATAGTTTAATATAGTCAGCTATTCATCGATCCAAGAAAAATATTACATTGCTACTCATCGATCCAAGAAAAATAAAATTTTGCCATTAGAAATAGATGGTCAACAAACTACCACAAAACCAGCCATTAAAAAACATATCCTTGACTTTTATAAAAATCTGCTAGGTGATCCTGGGGTTAAATGTGCATCTTTAGGACCTTCCTTTTGGGATACACAAGATATATTAGAGGAACAGGAAAAATATTCTTTAGAACTCCCCTTTACATTAGCAGAAATTAAAAAGGCAGTATTTGCATGTGAACCCAATGGAGCTAGGGCTGTCAACGAGCTGGCTCGGGCCGAGCTAGACCCTAGCTCATCTAGTTAATTCTGGACCGAGCTTTTACCGAGCGAGCTGGACCTTTGGCACACGAGCTAAAAGTCCAGCTTGAACTTGTGACGAGCCGGCCCGAGCTAGCTCGCGAGCTGACGAGCTGGCTCGCTAGGTTTGGTTGGATCTTGTTTTAAGAAGAAAATAAATTCTACACACTTTTTGGATCGAACTGAACCGAGCTAGACCGAGCTATATAATATAAAATGCACACAAAATCAGACAAATTCACAAATTGATGCTAGCCGAGCTAGCTCGTGAGCTGACGAGCAAGCTAGGCCCTAGCTTGAACTCGTTAATTCTGGACCGAGCTAGTGGCGAGCTGGCTCGTTAACAGCTCGGTCCACTAACGAACGAGCTGTTAGCGAGTGATTCAGGTGCGAGTCACGATCGAGCCACGAGCTACGAGCTTTTTTGCCACCCCTAAATGGAGCTCCCGGTCCAGATGGGTTCACATTCAAGTTTTACCAAGCTTTTTGGGATTTAATTCAGCATGATCTCTTTTCAGTTTGCACCTCCTTTTTTCATTATCAAACAAAGTTGAACAGTTTGAATAAATCAATCATCTGTCTCATTCCAAAAGAGAAAGATGCCACCCTCATTTCCAAATTCCGACCTATCAGCTTGGTCAACTGTAGCTTCGAGATAATTTCAAAAATATTGACTTTTAGGCTTGAGTCCATTATGTATAGGATCATTGACAGTAGTCAAGCTGCATTCATAAAAAATAGATATATTTTAGACAATGTCATTCTAAGCCGGGAGATAATCCATCACTGTCAACTCACTAAGGAACAAGGGTTATGATTAAAGTTGATTTTGAAAAGGCTTATGATAAGATCAATTGGCAATACCTGATAGAAATCCTAATTAGTAGGGGCTTTGGACAGAAATGGATCCTTTGGATTAAAGAATGGTTAGACAATTCCCAATCTTGCATTAATATAAATGGGGAACTTACCAATTATTTCTTTTGTAAGCGGGGTGTTCGGCAAGGCGATCCCTTGTCTCCCTACTTATACATATTGGCTGCCGATACATTAAGTAAAATCTTTCAAAAAGGGAAAAATGCAAACCTAATTCAGGGTAAGGACCAAATGCAATTGATCACCACCCCCATACCAACTGCCATTATGCCGACGATACCATCATCTTTTTGAAAACTAATAAGACCAATGTACAAAATGCATGGTGGGCTTTGGTTGCATTTGAAGCATTATCCGGCATTAAAGTTAACTATTCTAAAACTGCCATGTATCCAATTAATACATTAGATCCTCAAAGGTTTGCAACTCTTTTTAGATGTGGAGTAGCTTCCTTTCCTTTAATATATCTTGGTCTCCCCTTACACACACATAAATTGACTCAAGTTGAATGGGCTTTTCTTATTGATAAAATAGAGAAGAAGCTACAAAATTGGAAGGGTAGCCTCCTCTCTATAGGTGGCCGACTCACCCTTTTGAACTCAGTCTTATCAGCTGTCCCTCTATACTCCTTTTCAGTTTATAAAATTCCAGCATTTGTGATCAAATGGATAGACCAAATACGATGTCGATTCCTTTGGCAAGGTACAGCTACTCACAAGAAAAAATATTCACTTGTTAGTTGGCAAGTTGCTTGCTTTTCTAAAGAATATGGAGGCCTCGGTATCCTTGATCTTAAACAAATGAACATCGCCCTATTGATGAAATGGTGGTGGAAATTCAAGGACCCTACCTA
Source organism: Carex parvula (assembly GCA_025461045.1). Lineage (NCBI taxonomy): Eukaryota > Viridiplantae > Streptophyta > Magnoliopsida > Poales > Cyperaceae > Carex > Carex parvula. Next base: position 15,153 of record JAJGRW010003212.1, read on the forward strand.
CCATAGTCCTTGGAAATTCATGATTATCACTAAATATTTTAATGCTGCACTTATTCCTTATTCTGAATTTTGGCTTACAATCAGTGCCTTACAGCATTTAGGAACACTTAGTGTATCTTATGCCCCTGGAGTACACTCTTCCATTTCCTTTTGGCATGATATATGGTATCAACAATGTGCTATGGCATCTAGATTTTCCTTTTTATATACTATATGTAGCACCCCTGATATATCTTTCCAAACAGTGATCAACTCTCAAGGACATGCCTTAAAATTCAGACGCACTCTTCATGGAGTTTTATATCTAGAATGGCTAGAATTACTTGATCTTATAAGCCACATTTCATATACTCACTTAGAAGATAAAATGAGTTGGAGGTGGGAAAATTCTGGAAAATTCACTGTCAAGTCCCTTTATATATTGCTCAACTTCAGAGGGATTAAACCGCAAAATGCCATGCTGTGGTGGACCATCCCTGTCCCTCTGAAAATTAGGGTCTTTATGTGGTTGACTGCCAAAAATAGGATATTAACAAAGAAAAATCTGAGTAAAAAAGGCTGGACTGGTAATTGTAATTGTCAATTCTGCCCTTACACAGAAACTGTTAACCATATGTTTGTTCAATGTAGATTCACTAAATAACTTTGGTTTTGGATGGGTTCTTGTCAAGATATTAGTATAGCATGGACTTCTTTTTCTGATATCGTACAATTTGCTAACCAACTACCTACTGTCCACAGGACTGCATTGCTTGTAGTTTGTAGCGCACTTTGCTGGACTCTTTGGAAGCATAGGAATAACTAATGTTTTAACACGGGTAAGCCTAAACTCATAAACAAATCATATTATTGACTATCTCTCTTGTTAAATATTGGGCAGGTTCGATGAGACCTCAGGTGCAGGATTGCCTTGCGCTTTGGCTACCAACAGATCTGGATGAGATCCCTCTAGCTAGTTGGCATCCTGACGATGTTGATGAGCAGCTGGCTATCGCAGAGCTTGCTGGGGCTGATACTCCTGACTCATGAAGGAAGATGACTACCTAGTAGTTAGCTGTTGGCTAGAAGTTTCTTTTAGTTTTGTCTTAGATATAACAGCCCCACTATGCGTGGCTTCTTTACTTAGATATACTCAGTACTTTGCCATCTTTATAGATGCTATTATGTCTTGGCTTATGTGGTTGTTTGACATGGTTATCTAGATTCTATATTCGGGTGTAAGTTAACTTTTGTTTTAATGAAACGGATCTAGGCCTTTTTATCAAAAAAAATATAATCAGCTATATATTATATCATTATAGGTTTTATAGACATTAAACTTTCCACGATTGTTAAAATTGGACAAATACAATTATGGTTTTAATTTCTAAATTAAGTAGTATAGTTCGTCATAATTAAATTAATTTGGTTCAGCCGTATAGAAACATAAATTTTTTAACTAAAATAAATAAATTTTGAAATAAATTTGTAGAAAAATAACAAATAATTTCGAAAAAAAAAAATCAGCTGACGTTTTTTTCTTTTCTTATTCTAGTGAAATTTTAATTTAAATACAACAAACAAATTAAAAGAGAGGAGAGATCGATGTTAGTGCATTTAAAGCTGAAGACACAGCATTTTCTTCGTCTCCAAAATCTCTCCTCTTCAGTTTATTTTTTTTTTTAAAAGAAAGAAAGAATTGCAAAGAGAAATGATTTCTTAATTATTACTTCCATGTAGTAAGTAAAATAATAGTACAAAATTTACTTTTACATAAGTCTCAATCATGATCTCATTTCAAGAAGCATATATATATATATATATATATATGAGTATGGCTAATTTGCTGCTGGTAGCATTTCGGCCAGCTGCTGCCGGGGGGCATATCTGCCATACTGATGTTCAAACAACAAATTCAAACCGTTAGATGTGATCTCTATATTAAAATCTACTTGGAGACCAAATTTTACATTTTTTGGAATTTTTTTACTATTTATTAAGCCACTTTGAAAATTTCAGATCATATGGTCCAGACTGTTTTTACTGTTCACCCGGATCTGGAATTTTCAAAGTGGCTTAATAAATAGTAAAAAAATTCCAAAAAATGTAAAATTTGGTCTCCAAGTAGATTTTAATATAGAGATCACATCTAACGGTTTGGATTTGTTGTTTGAACATCAGTATGGCAGATATGCCCCCGGCAGCAGCTGGCTGAAATACTGCCAGCAGCAAATTAGCCATACTATATATATATATATGAGGAGGGTTCCAGTACCTCATTTTTTCATACCTAATGTGTACCTCAAAATCTGAATCGCACATCTAATTTTAGATCTGTGGTCCGGATTGTGTTTTCTTGGAACTTTTCATCTTCCGAAAAAAAAGGCGCTTAATCTCTCTGTCTCCCTCCGATCTCTTTTTTCACTGCCGCTCAACAGTTTCCCATTATTTTCTTTGTTTCGCTCTCCCCACACCACATCGCTGCTTGTGTTAATTATTACTTGTTTAATATATTGTGATTTTTGGTTGAATGGGTCTGGTATGCGGTCAGAGTATACTAGTATATCTCTTTAATGGAGATGCATCTCATAATAGAAAATTCTTCAAATATTTACTCTTTTCCTTGGTTAGGTTGACCGTATAAATTCTTCATGCAAGTAAAATCTCGAAGAATTCATCCTACTATTTAAAGTGATAATGTCACTCTTAGTGAAATTAATTTTTAATTCATAATTAACAGCAACAGTTGAGACTCTCATGAGATTCATAATTTTTAATTCAATAAATTTTTACTATTCAACACGATTACAAATATTTTATACATTTTTAATCTAATATTTTCATGAAATTCTCATGAGAATAAAGCTCTTCCTACAAATTTCTATATCCTGTCACAAAAAGGTCCCTGCCAGGGACTGTTTTCCAAACTAACTTATTTTATGTCACAGTGTAGTCCTCAAATCCTGTCAGAAACGTATTTTTGCATTTAGACCCTGACATTTACCAGAATCCATTCAAGATAGTATTGAATGCTGGAAATTAACATAAAAGACCCTTAAATGATGCAGAATTGCTCCAATACACACATATGCATACATATATATATATATATATTCATAAATACACTATTAGGAGTACAAAACTTAATTAATTATGTGCAATAGTTGCATATAGGAGTGCATAAAAGCTTGTAGTTCGTAATTCGATTCGAAAAAAAATTCGGTTCAAAACGAATCAAACCAGCTTGGTTCTGAAACGAATAAAATATATACCCAGTTCGAAATTGGTTCGAATCGAACTCGAACTGAGTCTGACTCGGTTTGAAACTCTTCTTTTTAGTTCTAAACCCTGCTTCAATTTTAAACTAGTTCGAATCACACAGAATCAAACTCGAACTCTTCTTTTCAGTTCAAAACCCTGCTTCAATTTCGAACCAGTTCGATTCAAAATTAGTTCGAACTCGAACTCGAACTGGATTAAGTTTGATTCGGTGTGATTCGTTTGCAGCCCTAGTTGCATATAATAAAATATAAATTTTTGCAAAGAAGCAAGCCTAAGCAACAAGATGAGTGTTGACGTATGCAAGACATATTCGGATTGTGAATCCACCAATTAGAAGAATGCAATTGACATTTAATTTGGTGCATGATTGAATATTTTCAATACTACTCTCAGGTCAATATTGATTAAGTCCCTTACAATTACGTAGTGACAAAGACATGTGTGGATGTTATATTTTAAGGGTATTTGTCGTCTATTATTGAAGAACTAACTAAAGAATTTGAAAAGCTGAGACGACGTGAGTCTAGCCTCCACTGGATGTTTCATTCTTTCGGTCAACTCTATTTTTATATAAACATCATCATTGAATTTTTTTTCAAATTGTGGTACGTCATTTTAATACAAAATAATAAAATGAAACACAATTTGGCAAAGAAACGAATCATCAATTCCTCTTTCATGCATGCAGATGCAGATGCAGGGCCGGACATAATATAAAGATCACGTTCAGCAGTTTGAATCAACTGTTCGGATTTTGAAATTGCCAAAACTGACTCGTTATAACTTAAATTGAAATTATAATGTTATGACATTAGCCAGACTCTCTCTCTCCCTCTCTCTCTCTCTATATATATATATATAGATAGATAGATAGAGGAATTGATGATTTATAACAGCACCGTCCGGCCCTGCATCTGCATCTGCATGCATGAAAGAGGAATTAATGATTCGTTTCTTTGCCAAATTGTGTTTCATTTTATTATTTTGTATTAAAATGACGTACCACAATTTGAAAAAAATTCAATAATGATGTTTATATAAAAATAGAGTTGACCGAAAGAATGAAACATCCAGTGGAGGCAAGACTCACGTCGTCTCAGCTTTTCAAATTCTTTAGTTAGTTCTTCAATAATAGACGACAAATACCCTTAAAATATAACATCCACACATGTCTTTGTCAGTACGTAATTGTAAGGGACTTAATCAATATTGCTCTGAGAGTAGTATTGAAAATAATTCAATCATGCACCAAATTAAATGTCAATTGCATTCTTCTAAGAGGAGGGTTCCAATGCCTCAATTTTTCATGCCTCCACCATGCCTCCATTTTTTAAAACTTTAATAACTCAAAATTTAAAACTTAAAAGTCAAAATAAAACCGTTGGATATGATCTATATCATTTTATCTATGCACGTGTAAAAAATTATGACATTTCAATTTTGTTTTGGTTGTCATCAAGAGCTTGTAAAAAACGTACTAATGTAGATAATTTCTAGACGTTGATTTTTCAACTTATTGATTCACATAAAAACAAAATCAAAATGTGATAATTTTTTATGAGCACATAGATAAAATGATGTAGATCATATCCAACGGTTTTATTTTGACTTTTAAGTTTTAAATTTGGAGTTATTAAAGTTTTAAAAATGGAGGCATGGTGGAGGCATGAAAAATTGAGGCATTGGAACCCTCCTCTTCTTCTAATTGGTGGATTCATAATCCGAATATGTCTTGCATACGTCAACACTCATCTTGCCGACATTTTTATAATATCCAAAGTTAATTACAAATTAATAAATATACCCAGAATGCCTGAGTTTTTCCAAACATGTCAAAACAGGTCATTTTGTGGCCAGTTTTCTCTCCCCCAGAAACTGGCCACAAAATGGCCGGTTTCTTTTTTTTTTTTAGAGACACTATGAAGAGCAAGTAATGAAATCTAATATTGAAAATTCGAATTTTTCGTTTCAATTATTTGTTAGATTACTTCTTTTGATTTATAATTAGCATATTTATACTAAAATACACTATATTAATTGAAATTATGTTGAATTACACTATATTACATTAAATTACGCTAAATTATGTTAAATTACGCTAAAATACGGTAAATTCCGGTAAATTATATATGAATATGGATGATATCTTTACTGAGAAGGCGAAAAATATGACGAAACTTCAAACGGTTATAAAACGGTGCTCGAGTGTCCGATTTCAGCAAATAACCACTTTTCGGAAAGCTTGCAAAAATACGCATGCATCAATTTTAGCAATGCCGGATTTCAAAATTCAGAATTGCCAGAAAACTAAGGGAAGAACCTCAAAACTTGAGTTGAAGTTTTCGATTAAGATTTTCATTTCTATTATTCAATCTAAGTAGCTCAGTAAATTAGTTATATAATGAATTTGTAGAATACTAATTTCTACTATTTTTGGAATTTTTTTACTATTTTTTATGATTTATGAAACATGACACAAAATCGGCCTAATTTAGCGTAATTTTGCGTAGTTTTGCGTAATTTACCGTATTTCATTATAATTAGCGAAATTAGTGTAATTTAGCATAATTCAACATAATTTAACATAATTTAGCGTAATTTAACGTAATATAGTGTAATTCAACATAATTTCAAGTAATATAGTGTATTTAGTATAAATATGCTAATTATAAATCAAAAGAAGTAATCTAACAAATAATTTAAACAAAAAAATTGAATTTTCAGTGTTAGATTTCATTATCTTGCTTTTCATAGTGTCTCTAAAAAAACAAAGAGGAAACTGGCCACAAAGTGGCTGATTTGGACATTTTTGGAAAAACTCAGACATTCTAGATATATTTATTAATTTGTAATTAACTTTCGATATTAATAAAAATGTCGTCTCATCTTGTTGCTTAGGCTTGCTTCTTTGCAAAAATTTATATTTTATGATATGCAACTAGGACTGCAAACGAATCACACCGAATCAAACTTAATCCAGTTCGAGTTCGAACCAATTTCAATGAATTATTTATGAATTATTTGTAAATCCTACTATTATTATTATGATTAGCACCAAGAAGAATTGACATATGTGAACACCGTGGTTCATGTTCATTGATGGATGGATCTAGATACGCCCGAAATTTTTATTAATATTTAAAAAAGTTTCAACATTTTAAAATATATATTCATTTTCAACTTATTTCGGAATTGTCTAAAAGAATTATTTTCCGGATCCTATGTCTCATTCTGAAAAATAATTCTCTGAATTCAAAGATTCTCTTTCCGGAGAATTATTTTCCAGATTTGGAGTTCCGGAAAATAATTCTTTTTTTTATTTTTTTAATTAAATAGAAAATGTTATGATTTATTTATTTTTTATATTGAAATATAGAAATATTTTTATATTTCTTTGAAAATAGATGGCATATTATATAATTGAATTTATTAGAAAGACTGCAACATAATTGAATTTATTAGAATGACTGCAACAAATAACTCGGATCAATATTTTTCAGCCAGATTGTTTGGGACTGTAAGAAAAATTAAATATTTCTTTGTGTGGTATTGGAAAAAAAATATATTTTGAATCTGAGTTACTGATCCCGGTTCAAAAGTCACTTCTGAGTAAATAAAGAAAATATCGTGGTCCTTCTAGTACACTTAAATTCTAAGATATTGCATCTATTTTGAAAAAAAATTGATATGAAATAATTTCATCTGACATATTGTAAGAGAAAATTCTATTTTTTTTTAAAATAGAAAGACACAATATTTTTTTTATTTAACCCATAAGTGACTTTTGAACTGGAATCAATAACTCATATTCAAAACATTTTAATTTTTTTACAGCTGTAGAAAATCCGGCCTAGAAAATATTGATAAGAGTTATTTGTCGCAGTATTTCTAATAAATTTAATTATATATTATTCCATCTATTTTCAAATAAATATAAATATATTTCTAATATTTCAATACAAAAAATAAATAAATCATAAAATTTTCTATTTAATTAAAAATAATAAAAAAACAAAAAACTGGAGAATTATTTTCTGGAAAGAGAATTTTTGAATTCGGAGAATTATTTTCCGAAAAGAGATGCTGGATTCAGAAAATAATTTTCCGATTTGGGCAGATTCAGAAATAAGTTGAAAATGAATACAAATTTTGAAATTTTGAAACTTTTTTAGATATTAATAAAAATTTCGGAATTTATTAAATTCCCTGTTAGTGTTGGAGCTGTTGCCTTAGAGCATCTCCATCAGTGCAATTAACTTGCAATTTCAACCAGCTGTCAGATATAAAGAGAAATTTCACTTCAACCTTAATTGCATAACCGCCGAAATTTTTATTGTTACCACGGCCAAAAATCGGAATTAAATCGTTACCACCCCGCTGACCTTTTATTGGATACTACCACCCGCGCTAACCCAGTTCGCGCACCAAACTGGCTGGTGCGCGGACTGGGTTGGCGCACCAGCTTGGTGCGCTAACTGGGTTAGCGGAGCCCTCTTTTCACCGTATAAGGGTGCGGAGAGCTCATTTTGCTCCGCACTCCGCGCACGCCGCACAGTAAAAAAGTGAGTTTTTTTTTTTACTTTTTTTTATTTATTTATTTGTAGAGTAGATAGGTCCAAATAATTAGAATGGTGTCCAAAATAGGTTCAAATAGAGTATAATTGTAATAAATAATTAGAATGGTGTTCAAATAGAGTAGAATTGTAATAAATAATTAAAATGATGTCCAAATAGAGTAGAATTGTAATAAATAATTAGAATAGTGTTCAAAATAAATTCAAATAGAGTAAAATTGTATTAAATAATTAGAATGGTGTCCAAATAGAGTAGAATTGTATTAAATAATTAGAATGATGTCCAAATAGAGTAGAATTGTATTAAATATTTAGAATGGTGTCCAAACAGAGTAAAATTGTATTAAATATTTAGAATGGTGTCCAAACAGAGTAGAATTGTATTAAATAATTAGAATGGTGTTCAAACAGAGTAGAATTGTATTAAATATTTAGAATGGTGTCCAAACAGAGTAGAATTGTATTACATATTTAGAATGGTGTCCAAATAGAGTAGAATTGTATTAAATAATTAGAATGATGTCCAAATAGAGTATAATTGTTTTCAGCTATATTATGTTGTATTTTATGCCAAATTATTTTAGTAAATTATTAAAGTACCCTATTTGAGGTACTTAAGACCAAATTTGACTAGAAATGCACCAAATTATAGTATGGCGTCATCCAGCGACACCAAGCACACCAGTGGGCCTCATGACGATGTGGAGTTGGATGTAGTGTTAGCCCGGACCGTCTTTCCGCATTTGACGACAGAGTATATCAGTCCCGTTTGCTGGTTCCCTTACAAGGAGCACAAGATTAGAAACTCATATGTAAGTTTACATCTCTATACCACTTGCAAATAATATACATTTTCATTTGAATAAAATAATATATTGTATTTGTGTTTATTTTGAAATTAAATGCAGACTCATACTCTGACGTCGACGAGGAACAACCAGATGAATATTCTCTACGACCCTCGATTTGCACCCGCGTTGCAGAGGCTGGGTCTGTGGCATGTGTCATAGCTCAGTGACTTAAATGCAGATGTCGCTCTTATATCTGCATTGGTCGAGAGGTGGTGGCCGGAGACCCACACCTTCCGCTTACCCGTCGAAGAGATTACGGTGTCTCTCTAGGACGTGAGTTGTCTTTGGGGTCTGCCCATTACCGGAGAGGCGGTGACGGGTGTGGAGTACGAAGACTTCAAGCAGCTCGTCACCGACCTGCTGGGAGACGGGTTGATGAAGCGGAGGGCGACCAAGAAGGGGTACGTCTTCTCGAAGAATGACATCAGCTTACCACACTTGCGGGAGTGGTTCAGGTAACATTTATTTTATAAAATTAATCTCCTGATGTCTATTTTTCGCAATTTTCACTAAATTGGTTCGAATTTACAGTGGAGCCCTGGACGCGGATGCTGATGCTGAGACGGTAGATCGGTGGACCCGGCTTACATCATGGAGATGTTTGCTTGCTGGATGTTCCCAGATTCATCGGGGGCCACTGTCCCTGGATGTTTGCTTGAGTGGCTGAGGGACTTGGCCCAGCCGAAACAGATGAACTGGGGTGCAGCGGTATTGGCATGTCTATATCGGGGTTTGTGCACCGCATGCCAGGTATAATTTTTTTGAAATTAAATATGAATAATTAAATGGTTACACAAAAAAAAACCAGAATTTTAACTGTCACTTGTACCTAAATAGACAAACAAGCACAATTTCTACGGTACAGCTAGTCTCCTGATGCATTGGTCGTGGACGAGGTTCCCGTTCGGCCATCCACAGCCACCAGTGAGAGGTTGGGCTCCAGCTTGGGGGCAGCCCAACGGGATTACATGTCCGGCTTACGCGCAGAAGTAGTGCTCGAGGAAGACGTACATTCAGACCCCGCACGGCAGACCTATGGGTGTTGATTTCTTCCAGAGTCAGTTCGAGCAGATGACTCCTGACAGACATGTCTGCTGGCGGCCGTACGACGAGAGTGTCGAGGTCGATGACGATGATGTTGTCCCTCACTCCTTCCTGCATGACCTGCCTCATATATGCCTCCAGCAGCGTCAGTTCTGCTTTGCTCAGGTAACCCTTGCATTATTATTGTATTTCCGTTTTGCATCACTTTTATTTATTACGTACGTAGGATTATTTATTTTTATGTACTTGCAGGTACCACTTGTGTTCTACCAGCTTGTCGAGCATTACTATCCTGGACGGGTGATGCGTCAGTTCGGTATGCGTCAGCCCTTTCCCGTCCCGGATCCCATCTCCAAGGACAAGTGGTACGAGCTTCACAAAGAACTGGCCACTACCAGCGGCAAGAATTGGCCGACCGTGCACGCCGATTATGTGACTCGGCTTGAGGCGATGGGCGACAGGATTCCTGACGAGCTCCAGTCGTATGCTTTTGATACATACGATCAGACCTATCGCAGTTGGTATCAGGAGTATTGTGCCTTCATGGTGTACTTGCATGGTCAGATCACGGAGATGAACACGAAGCCGCTCCACGTACGACGCGACACGGTTAGTGACGAGTATGGCTTCATTCCCTGCGTTGGGCCGGCTGCACAGATTGTAAGTCTTTAATTTTTTTGGTTTAAGAAAATTATGAAAATTCATTTGCAATTCGAACTAATTTTATTTATTTTAATTCGCAGGCACTCATGAACATCAAGCAAGTGCTTAGGAGCGCAAGATACGCCGTCACAAGAGGTTGGAAGGCATTCGGTAAGAAGTGGTTGTGTATGGCTGCACCGCCTGTCGTCTTCGCCGGGTACCAGGATCAGCTCGAGAGGGTTCTCAGGCTTTCAGATCTTCCCTATGAAGATTTGAAAGACATGGACGATGACGATTCTGCGGAGCCTATGAGCACGCCAGAGCCGGATTTCTCAGACCTACACGAGGCAGCGACTGCTGAGGCCGCATTTGAGGCTGCTGGGCTTGCAGTGGTACGTATATTTTTATAATTATTTTTATAATCATCTTCATTGTGAAACCTAATTATCTATTTGTTTCAGGGAGATATACCCCGCGGAGATCAGTACGACGAGCCGGACCCATCCGCAGATTTTACGTTTCACTTGGGCTCTCAGTACGGGGCTTACACGCAGGATGTAGACTCTCCTCCGTTTCCCACACAGGAGACGCCACTCCCACAGGAGACGTCACTCCCACAGTCCAGTGCAGCAGCTGTCTAGCAGGATGTCTCATATGGACCCGTGTACCCTGCAGAGGATACACGTGAGTTTATTTTCGGACCTGGTGCAGATGAGGGACCACACGAGGAGACACTTTTTGGGGAGATACATGAGGAGACCCCACCACAGCCATCACGACAGTACACATCGCTGGAGGAGAGGGAGCGTCAGGAGGAGGGGCGGGGTAAGAGACTTAGGAGAGAGAAGAAGCCGTGGACACCCTCGAGCAGATAGGATAGAGTTACTTGTTGTAGTTTATGTTTTTGGATATTATTTCGGTATTAGTTCTTGTTATTTGGATGTTATTTCGATATTATTTTGATATTAGTTCTTATGTTGTTTTGTTTTTCTGTTGTTTAGTTCTTCCGCCGTCAATTTAACACATTAGTTTTTACGTTATTTACCTGCCTGCTGCCTTGCGTCTGATGAATGAACATCGTTAAAAATAAAACAGAATTTTCAGACACCCGTTGCAAAAATAAAAATAAATCCTAAAATCCAGTCAGCCCTAAACCTAAACCTTAAACCCAAAGAACCATTCAGCCCTAAAGCCCGCTAACCCAGTTAGCGCACCAAGCTGGTGCGCCAACCCAGTCCGCGCACCAGCTAGTTTGGTGCGCGAACTGGGTTAGCACGGGTGGTAATATCCAATAAAAGATCAGCGGGGTGGTAACGATTTAATTCCGATTTTTTGTAACAATACAAATTTCGGGCATAATCGCTACATCTGTAAAATGAGCTTTAATTTCATTTATGGCCACATCACCATATTTTTTTTTATTTTTCTTCTTCTCAACAAAATTCACCGCCTTTCTCATTTTCTCTTCCCAACCATGGCATCTCTTCTTTATCTCTCGTCTTTTCTTCTCTCAACAGTGGGTGTCCATGTCTTTCTCCCTTCCATCTCTATCTATCTCTCTCAGTCTCTCTCCCTCTCCCTCTCCCTCTCCCTCCTCTCTGAATTGGGGTTTCAACTTTTTTTTTTGGGTTTTGAAGCCCATAGTCACGTATTGCATATGAAAATAGTATTATAGTGTTTTCTTGATACGCTCTATGTCGAAAACACAGAAGCAAAATATAACTAACAGAGTTCATTCAACGTAGCAAAACAATTCTCATTATTCTAGATCATCCACTCGTTTGCCAATCTTCATTCAAAGTAAGTGAGTGCTGGAATTACTATCCGTGACATTTTATCATATTTTAATTTACAAAATACTAATATGAATATATTTCAATGTATAACTAATTAATTAACTCAAGAATAACAATGATACTATTCTTAATTATTTAGATGCAATCACTACAACAATTTTGGTCGGCAGCAACCGGTGCAGTTGCCAGTCGCTAAAGATCATTTTCGACCAATCACTACAGCAATTGGTCACTGATAGCCTTCAGCGACCGGCAACACACCTTCAGCAACCGATTTTCCTGATCTCTGAAGCCCCAATTTGTTGTAGTGAATACAAACGTTTTTTTCTTTTCCAAGTAGCATAAAAGTAGTGTACATTCCATTAACATAATATTTTGAAGAAATAACAAAATAATGCTCTTCATACTAGTTATATTCGAATCATATAATTAATGTAATATTTATATAACATAAACTTAGTATTCTTCTCATATTATTCGAATTATACACTATTTATATACCAATTTTTAAATTCAATAATTGTTGAACTGGTAATGGTTTCAATTTGTTTACATGACACTGTAAAAATGGTAGTATTGCTATCACTTACATCGTTCCTAGCTAGTTAATTATAAGACTGATAACAATGTTAACATTTGGAATCGGTTTTTTTCTCTTAGTATCAGCAACGCGTGATTCTCCCTCGAATTGAAACGGGAATTAAAGAGAAATCATCTGGTAAATTAAAATTCTTTTTGCCAATTTTTTTAAATCATATATGAGCATTAGCATCGCTGTCACACAGTCACAGTACAGAGATTTATCAGTATTGTGCAACTTGATAACCCACTAGAATTTACATATGTTCTAACAAGCAGATTACAGAGTTCAAAATTAAATCTTACAAAAGTAACTCTATTAAAGGGGTTTGTAGTCTGTATGTATACTCCTTTTTTATGTTTCGGCATCAGCCAGGAGAGGTCGTCTCATGTCGTTCCACTTTTCCAACCTTTTCCTCGCCTCCTGAACCTAATTTTTTCAATGATGTGTTCATAGAGAATCTTTGCATTAGTAAGCCAAAAGAATATGAATTTATTTGATTTAATCATATTGATGAGATTAAGTTTGATAGAATATAAGGGCTTGAGATATATAATCAGCTACCTCTTTGTTCCAGTCAGTACGGAGAGTGATCCAAATGAGAATAAGAGTTTGTATGATGGTACCTGCTAACATACCTCCCCACAAACCCTGCAAAAAGTGTGTATATGTCAATTATTCCTGATATGCAATTAAAACCAGTATCCGGAAAGGTGGTGACATTAACTCAATTTAATTTATCAAAGTGAATAATGGCTTATCTAAAAGTTTGCAATTAGTGGCAGCCTATATTTTGTTTGGTTGCCGGTTTATCTTTATTGAAATTGATTTTTTTTTTTTCTGAGATTGTGTTTTAGTTTTCTGGTATGCTACTCTGAACATGGATAGATATCAGTACCGAGCTGGGGTTTCAAGTTTGCTGGCGAGGGATTTGCTGAAAATGTGCATTTGTTTTCTATTATTTTCCTCAGATTCAGATGTATATTTGAACAGTGTAAATTTTTCTTGTTGCCAATGCACTAAGGTTCACTTAAGGATCCTCAAGTTACAAGTACTGTGATACCAGCATAGTCTTAAACTGGGAATGTATAATACCTTAACTCCAAAGCCTAGTTTAAAGCCCATGAAAGCACCAAGAGGAATTCCCACAAAGTAATAGCACCCAACATTTATGTATGCTACCAGGGCTTGCCATCCACTTCCCACAGCCACACCTTCAAATGTACAATACATGTCAAAAGTCAAAACACATGAAATATCATATCATTTCATCTGTATAGGTAACAGTACCGAAATACTTCTTCAAATTTAGTCAACAAGCAAGTCAATTGTTTAATATAATGTCAGCTCTCTTATTTGGTATGCTACTGATAAAATTTACTTCCAAGTCACTGCTTCAACATTATTGTCACTTTTATCTCTAATTATAAATTTATTCCTTAACCCTATATGTTGAAGTTTCGTAGCTTACAATTACTGGAAAAAATTGTAGAGGCTCTAAATAGCTAGACATAGAGGTACCAGTCTTACTGATACTAAATTAATGTTTTATGTTAATAGTAGTACCATACCAGTCATGCCACACACCAATTTTTCTTATACTGATTAACAATTGAACTCCTTAATTACCAGATAAAACCGGCTGGACACCACTGACAGCAATGCTGATGGCGAGAAAGGGGCAAAGCTCAGAGACTGCATTGGCAACCACCTCTCCTCCGGTAAAAATGTAGCTTATTTTATCCCTAAAAGCCATTATCAGCACAGCTATAAATAATGAAATTACGGTGGATATAATCGTTGCAACTGTCGCTGAGAATGCCGCCGATCTTGCATTTCCTGCACCAAGCTCATTGCCTACCCGCACACTGAGCTCATGAGACAAATAGAGAGGGGGTGGGGGTTAAAAATTCACGAAATGGCTGTATGAAATGGTCAACATTTTTTGCTATGTAAGAAATTGAACACATCACCTGACAGCTTCTGTCATGGCATTTCAAAAAAAAAAAGAAATTGAACACATTTTTAATTTGTTTGCTGGGAATTGCAACAAATGAGGGGAAACAAATTGGTTTAAATTGAGGTAATATCGGGTTGATATATAGCAAATATTATCCCCACAGTTGCCAGTGTGTAAAGTGGGATCGGGAACTAACCTTGCAGCTGCATTGAACCCAACTGAGATCATGAACTCCCAGCCAATAATTGATGTGCTGCACCGTCAAATAATTCTAATGTTAGCATTTAATTTGTGTTACAACATCATAGTTAATTTGAAAGAAATTAATTAACTATATTATGATGCAGTTAATTTGAAAGTAAACCTTACCAAACCGTTAGAGCATCTAGTGCCAATTCTGGATTGTCAAGCATACCGGCCATGAGTACCAGTATCTGAAAGTACCATGTCTCCAGGCACAACATAATAGCTGATGCAGTTGAAAGCTTTAGGAAATCAGGCAAACCCGTAAACGCCTGCCATGTGAACCCGGTCCATGTGGACCTGCACTTTGGGCTCTTAACAATGTACATAAACTGGGCCCCCACATAGACCCACCAGCTCAGACTGAGCACCAGAGAGGCCCCCACAAGACCAAATCCTAGCTTGAACACAACAACCCAACTCACCAACAAATGAAAAACAAAAGTTATTACCAGAATATAGGCACTTGGTGCAACAATACTCTGAGATTGTAAAAACTTTTGGATAGGGAAGTTTACGGCGTATGCAAATATTTGAGGGATCAATCCGTAAACGTACAATGCAGCTGCTTTTGATATTTCCCGGGATTCACCGAGTAATCTCAGAATCGGTTCGGAGAGAACGTATATTACTGTCAGGGGTATACCGGTTGCCATTAGCAGTACCGTAGACCTCTGTAGGTATACGCCAAGCATCTCGTATTTGTCTGCACCATACGCCTGACCGCATAGTGTTTCTACGGCACTCCCCATCCCTAGCTGTTCCAAGTCATAAAATATTTTGTTAGTTCAATTGAAGTATACATATAAAAATGTATAAAAATTTATTATGCATGACGATATTTGATCAAAGAAATGCATGAAAAATTCAGTCTTGTAAAATTGAAATGCTCATGGCAAGCCCATGCTAATTAAACACATATTAGGTAACTGAATTTATTAATTGTTACCTAATTATATAAATTCTGAGGAATGTAATAATTGGTAATTAAGTATAGCTAACAACACAGTTCAAGGGCAGAACATTATCAAAAGCATTGCACTGAACTGTGCCAAATCCGAACGGACGGTCTTCAATAAATAAATTAAAACAAACTAAAATGATATTAAACTACAGGTCATGCAAATTGTCTGGAGCAATATACTGTAATAAATAAGACTTCGGATCCTCTCGGGCATATATATATGCAGATTTAGCTGTATACGAACCACTGACACTGGGGTTTAGTTGGCTCTCTCTCTCTTTCCCTCGGAGGCCCGCCCTGCTGCCCCTTCCATTTATGTGAACCCCACGTGTCAAACAGCAGTCTACAAAAAGCTACTTTGCTTCCAGATCAGAGATCTGTATGTATGAGAAATTAATAATTGAACCTACCTGCTCTCAATCGACTCTTGTCTTAAGTTAATTTGATCCTTAATAATTTATTTTAATTTTTTGTAGTAAATCATTGCCTATTTAATAGCACTCAATGTTAGATTCATTATTAAGGATTGATTATTACCAGAAATAAATACTAATTTATATTGCTTATGAATCCTCCGTTATCACCGAGGACATGTTGCTACTTTCAAATTAAACAAAACATTTTGTAATTTTCTTTCATATTGTTCACTAGAAAACATGAGAAGAACCTTTTTTTTTTAAGGTCTTTGATTAGGTACCCTCATTTCTTCAAATCCAATTCCTAATTTACATCATAATAACTTGGTTCTAAAATACACTGAAAATCACACATTATGTAAGCAACTTAATAACTCCATTCACCATCAAGTATGAACAACTAAGAAAGAAATTAACATAGAGAAAGAACTTCCATACCAAGAGACCATAGGCAAAGACTTGAATGCCGTTGTTTCCAAGAGCTGCAGCGGCAAACTCGAGGTTGCCGAGGTGGCCGCAGAAGGTCTGTGAAGCAATTGACATGACGCTGATCATCATGTACACCACAACTGCCGGTGCCGCAAGAGGCATCAGCAGCTGTATCTCGATAAATGTAGCCAAATGCATTCGCCGGAACCATGTTCTTGTATTGTCGCTCAGTACCGCCTCCAGCTGATCTGAGGATCCATTTGCTTCATCTTTTTGGGTCACCATTTTTGGGGTTAAGAGCGAAGAGTGGAGCTGTGTTGAGGAGAGAGAGAAGAGGGTCAGTGTCAGTGGAGTTGAGTAACAGCGACGATAATTATTGTTGACCTAAGTTGGTTGATGCCTTGATGGGTTGGTGCCTTGGTGGTGGAATTAGTCAACCACGATAATTATTGTTTTAATAACATGTAGGGGTATTATTGTTTAATAACATATAGGAGTGTCAATAGTACGATACGGGTAGAGTAGAAGCATGTTCACATTCATAATCACTAAGAATTGATTTTATTCATATCTTAGTCGTACTCATTAATAGTTGGTCTTACTCTACTCTACCCATACCTGTTAAAATTAGCAGATAACGAAATGATAACGGGTAAATAACGAATAATACTAATAATCTATTCTATCAAATAAACTCAAAAATCTCAACTATTTTACAAATTCTATTTTACTAAATACGACTATATTCGAAGGAGGAAGTCAAATTGTGAAGAGGCTTGAAGGATGAAGCTACAGACTACAGCCAAGCAACACTCAAGACTGATTCAAGAGGAAGGAGGAAGATGATCGAATTAAAAAGCCAGGTTGACAACAAAGAGAAAATTGAAGACGAAATGAGAGAACATGATTGTACCGTAGATTATTTCCATTTTTATGATTGAGGAACAAGACAACAACGACGATGAAAGAAGAAAATTTTATTATCAGGTTCAATATGGATACATTGATGAAAAAGGAAAGAATTGAATATATATTTACATCTATATATAATTTTATCTTATATAATTACTCGTTACCCAATGGATACAAAATAGCCTTTATCCGTACTTATCTTTATCTATACTCATATTTAATAAGCTAATGAAAAGAAAAATCTAACTTATATCCGTCTTATCAAATAGATACGGATAGAGTAAACGGTTAAAATGATGCCATTGACACCCCTAATAGCATGTGCAGTGCATATGGACTATAATGCATGAAATTCACCAGAAAGCGATGATAGTTAATAATTTATGACAAAATTAATTTATATAATATTTATATTATTTTATTTTAAAATAAAGTAATAAGAATTATAATTTTTTTGTGATATTAGGAACATATTTAGTATATATACATCTTGTTATATTTTTGTATTATATTATATGCTATTAATTTATTCGATAATAATGTTATTTGTTCGTGATCTGTTATCTTTACTGGATAAAGGTAGGTGATAAGTAAGCTAATATTTAATTATGTATATTAAAATTTAATTGAATTTCTTGTTATTTAAGTTTTGATATAGGTCAGTCCTTATAAAATATCAAAGGTTTGTTTCTACTTTGAAGTCTAATTGTTAAAGTTATTTATTGTAATTGTGAGAGAATTTAAGTTTAAATCCCACCTATCACATTATTCCTTTTACATTTTATTTTTCAGCATCCCTATTTAAAATTTCTAATTCCATCCTGATCGTAACACCCTTACTTCGTGTTAATACTTTAGTTACCATATTAGTTCCTCTTCTTTGTTTTTTTTTTTTTTCCAGGATGCTGACTGTTGAAAATAATAAAGAATTAGAAGATTGATCTCAGTCGTTCATCATCAATCAAGCGGTCTAGGATCAATCAAGAATAAAATATTTGTTCTTCTAATTATTTTTAGAAATAGGTATAAAGTAGATGAATGGTATATACCATAAAAAGGAATAGTACCGTTGGTACTATAACAAGTACAATAAAGGCTAGTTGAGTCTTGTAAGCTATAAATACCACATAGAATCATTGTAACAAATCAATAATACAATACAAAAAAATACAATCAAAATTATATTTCCCATACTTTTCTCCAAAATACAATTTCTCCTCGGATCTCATAAAATCAACACTGACGATCCATTATGGACGGAGAAAACTTGCATGTTTCTTGAAAGCATTGATTAATTGGAAATGCTTGTGCATCTCGCTAATCCTCGCTTCCAAGGTATCATGCAATGTTTGCCTTGCTAAGCTCAATTAGGTACAGTACACTCAAACTTTTCATACATTTCGCACCCAGAGGCAGCCTTCAAAGGCAAAAAAAATAAAAAAATAAAAACAATATTTTAAAAAGAACCAGTGGAGCTCCTTGGTTTGGAGAATAAGAATATAGATGCAATTTTTTCCCATCCTGTATATCATTATAATAAAAGAACCAATAGAAGTATAGAACCAATGGAGCTTGGAGCACCTTTTTTATGAGCAAGCATAATTGGTGCCACTTGAGAGTAGGTCCGATGGACATCGGATCTACTTTGGTTTGATGGGTTTAATCACCGTCTATTTGCTTTAAGATTCGTGCAGAATGCTTTAAACTTCGTGCGCATCTATTTCAATTTTCGTGCGCACAAATTTTTAATTAGATCGGACGGTCATCATGCTCGTTGAACTTAAAAATAGATCCGATGGACATCAGACCTACTCCGTTCTCAATTGGTGCAAACTGGATAATCATTCATTCAGAGATGGATTTAAATTTTTTGTTTTCCTTTTCTTTTGGGCCTTCCAAGCTGGTAAGGAAACCAAAATGTCAAAGCAAAGATATCACTGTATCTTTTGGGCCCACCGCCCCTTTTAAGAAGAGAGCTCTTCTCATATGATATAAATGATCAGTACCCCCATCCTTTCTTTTATCCGCTTGGCTTGATTTGTTCTCTTTTTTTCTTTAACCAACCTTTTAAAAGTTAGATTCACAAGCTAATTAAATTAAGTCACTTGTTCTTTCCAAAATCAGCCATGGAAAATTGCCTTTTTGCCAAGAAAAAGGGACCTCTTCCAATTGAGACTTCTTTTTCTTTCCCATCCCCTTTGCCATCATGGAACTCAGGTACATATATGTATATTAATTGATTATTATCATATGCATTCCGTAAGTTGTTTATATAAATTGGCTTAATTATTACCTGCATTTATAGCAGTCCACTATCAATTCATTTTCAACGCATGGGTTACAGATAACCAGTGAGAATAAGAATTTTTGTTTCCCTTTTCACAAAAAAAATGAACAGAATTTTTGTTTCTGTGCATTCAATTACTCATGCTATTAAACTTTGCACTTAATTATGTTCACTGTTGAACTTAAAAAATATTTGATGCGCAATAAGACGTAGAGATAAAAATTTATATATATATATATATTTAGTAAATGTTAGAGGTCAAACTACTCAACTATTTCATATTTACAATGGAGAAATATTTAGAATTTGTTATGAACGTGTGCATTCAGAAAAATAGACATACAGTTCTCAAATATTTAGAAGTAAAAACTTGCCATTAATTATTTAAAAATCAGAGTAGACAAAAACTAATTCGAATTTTATGTCTATTAATTATTTAGTTTGATACTTATTATGTATTGCTTCCTACTATCGTAGATGAGGGATTTGGAAGCGGTTTAATAGACATCGGTGGCCTGGAGTTGCGCCAAGTGTCGACCTTCACCAAGGTGTGGACAGCCCTTCAAGGCGGCCCGGACGACCTCGGTATTTCGTTCTTCCGCCCCGCTCAACTCCCTGCCGGGTTCTTCATCCTGGGCCATTATGCGCAAACCAACAACAAACCTCTCTTGGGTCGCATCCTCGCCGCAAGAGACGCCACCAATGCAGCCGTCCCTATTCTCAAGGCACCGGTAGACTTCGCTCTCATCTGGAGCAGTCAGAATTCAGATGTTAAGCAGAATGGCAGCGCCTATATTTGGCTGCCATCCCCACCCGACGGTTACAGAGTCGTTGGTTTGGCAGTGACCGACACACCAGAGAAACCTTCTGTTGATGAATTTCGGTGCATTAGGGATGATTTCACTGATGAATGTGAGGCCGACGCCTCAATTTGGAGTAGTGACAGAGATGGCGTTAGTGTGTCACCTCTGAGGCCTTCGATTAGAGGCATCCAAGCACTCGGCATATCGGTCGGTGCATTCTTGGTTGAAGCCCGTGGCATTCCAACTGCGCCTACTCTCGCTTGCTTGAAAAACAAGAGTACCGATTTTACTAGTTCCATGCCTACTCTTGGCCATATTGAAACCTTGATGAAGAATTTTTCTCCTTGGATCTACCTCCACCCAGATGAACCCTACCTCCCTTCGTCGGTGAATTGGTTTTTCAAAAACGGCGCGCTTTTATACCAAAAAGATAATCAGACGCCAACCCAAATTGAAACAGACGGCTCAAATCTCCCCCAAGGCGGCCCGAGTGACAACTTATACTGGATCGACTTACCGACGAATGACTCGCAGAAGGATATGGTGAAGAAAGGTGACATCACCTCAACAGAGGTGTACTTGCACGTAAAACCAATGCTTGGAGCAACATGCACCGACATCGCCATTTGGGTCTTCTACCCGTTTAACGGACACGCACGGGCCAAGGTGAAATTTCTTACCATATCTCTCGGTAAAATAGGAGAGCATGTTGGTGACTGGGAGCATGTAACTCTGAGAATCAGCAACTTTACCGGGGAGTTAATAAACATGTACTTCTCGGAGCACGGTGGCGGCACCTGGGTTGATGCATCGCAACTTCAATTTGAAGGGGGTAACCGGCCCGTGACGTATTCATCTCTAAACGGTCATGCATTCTATTCCAAACCAGGATTAGTACTACAAGGGGATTACTCAAAATTGGGAATTGGAATAAGAAATGACACAGCCAAAGGCACAAGGATAGATGTCGGAGAGAGGTTTAAGTTGGTGTCGGCCGACTATTTGGGCGTACCGCAAACGACATGGTTGAATTATGAGAGAAGATGGGGACCCAAGAAAAGCTATGATACAACAAAGGAGATAGAAAAGGTATTGAAAGTGTTGCCTAAGCAGCTGAGAGACAGAGTAGAGAAGACAATAGAGAGGTTGCCTGATGAGGTGCTCGGAGAAGAGGGTCCTACTGGACCTAAGCTCAAAAGTAGCTGGTTAAATGATGAATAATAAGTCAATAAATATAAATTCATTTTTGATGTTTCAAATTTTCAACTAATTTACATTTTTTTTTATTTATTTTTAGTCACATTTTTAATATCATACGGCATATTACGTCACCTCGTGTGTGTTGGTTAAGAACATCTACAATAGTGATTTCTTTTAAATTGCTAATCTAATGTGTTAATTGTTAATATAATTACTGAGATGTACCACAGTTTTTAAATTAGTAAGTTTGTTTTAAAAACAACTCTTAAATAGCAACTCTAATTAAATTTCTGGGATGGAGTTATTTAGAAATTAAGAATTCCTTTAATTGCTAAACTCAGTGACGTGGCTCAAATTAATTGCTAAACATTTGTTGAAATGGAGATGCTCTAAGTCTCCCGTAAGTTTTTCACTCATGTAATGTATTTACATTTGACTGAAAATGACATAGCACGACACATGAGACAAACATAACCAGTGTTCTAAATAGCGCGCTATAGCGGCGCTATAGCGTTTTTGGACCCCAAACGCTACGCTATGACATCAAAATGCGCTATTTGCGCTACGGCCGCTATAGCGACCGCTACAGCGCTATAGCGGTCCGCTATTCGCGCTATTTGCGCTATACAATATGGGTTTTTTTTTTTAAAGCAATTTATATGGGTTTTAAATAAAGATAAAAAAAATCTCAAACCGAAATTGAATTTGTTGCTACTTGCTACAGATAAATCAATTTGAAATTGGGAATAGAAATTGAAATTTGAATAGAAAAAAAGTCCAAATCGAAAATAAAATTTGAATATAAAAAAAAAATTATGTCATGAATCATAATGCTTAAGATATTTTTAATAGGAAAAATCGATAGTTTATGATATTACTATGGATATTTTGAACCGCAATTTGAACTTTGTACTGGTTCAATATGAATATTATAATTTCTTAATTACTTTGGTGTTATTTATTGTTCTATGAGACTTTAGATAATGTTGATATTTAGTACAAATATTGAATATACGAAATGTAAAAAAAAAAAACGCTATTTGGAATAGCTTCCGCTATAACGACGCTATTCGCTATAGCTTTTTTTTTTAGCCTTCCCGCTACGACGCTATAAACGCTATTTAGAACCTTGAACATAACCGACTCTACCACGTAACATGACCGGTTATCCAATCTTTATTGTTTATTTTAATTTTTTGCAATTTATATATATTTTTAATATGTTTATCTTTTATCAATGAACTAATTTAAAATTTAAAAAAAATATAATTAAACATAAATACTGATGTTATATTTGATTACGTTACATACCGTAAAACTATATATGACGTAATCATTTACATAATGTAACTGTTTTCCATCATTTTAATTACATCATGTGAATTTTTTTTTATCACGTGACCTCACAGTATATTAGTCATGTCTCTTTTTTAAGGAAACAAATCTGCTGAAATTCCCGCGGACTGAAATTCTCAATTCAACAGTCTATATATTTTGAGATTCGTGCATAAAAACTGTTAGCTTTGAGATTCGTGTATGAAAAAACTTAGACGGTTGGATTTGAATCAGGATCCCTAAAATCAGCAGATTTAATTCGCTTTTTTAGTATTTGTCATTACGCATTTAATTAAAAAACAGTCAAAGCAAATATTGACATGTCTTATGCTACTAATTGAGAATTCGTATCAGTAACATAATATTTGTGTTTGGATCTGGACCGTCCAATCAGAATTCACACGATTATTAAAGCAGCCTCGTGCATTCCATTTTGGACCTGATTGACTCGGATACCGATCGGACTGCTGTAATTCAAACATAAATATTATGTTACCTCAGATGATTCGTATTCACTAATTGATGGTAATATTTGGCCAAAAAAAAAAAATTGCCGGGGCTAATCTATTGAAGAAAAGTTGCTTTGAGATGCGTGTACAGAACAGTTTCGAAAAAAGTTGCTTTGAGATTCGTTCTTGGAAAAAATTAAACGGTTAGATTAAAAAAAAAGAGAAATAGCAGGAAATACTGTTCACGAAAAGAAAATAGCAACAGATTTGATTCCGTACTCTCATGATGAGTCATGAATCATGTCACTGATATGACCCAACCAACACATATAGCATTCAAAGCTAATCTATTTAAAAACCTCCTGGCGAGTTAATCAATATATAGTGAATATACAAAAAGTTATAAAAATCCTAAACAGAGATGATACTTCCTCTAAAAAATTCTCACCACCGGATTGCAATAATTTTGGTACTAATAATGAGTTGTATGAAGGAGGCAACTCATGCATCTATTGATTGCACCACGGTATTATCCCTAATATCCGGTTGCTCAAATTTTGTAGAATTTGGGGACCCAGAACCTTTGCTAGGAACACCGTGTTGTGACGGGGTGACAAATATGTACAAAGTTGCTTCTGATTCTATAGAAAACAGGAGATCAACATGCAATTGTATGATGGGATTTATCACAATGTATAATCCTAATGCTACCGCAGTTGCTCGCTTGCCAGGTCTCTGTGGTGTCTCTCTTGGCTTTACCATTGATCCTGCAACCGCCTGTGACACGTAAGCTGTTCATTTTTATTTTTCCACTCAATATACCCACATTTTTGTTTAT
The DNA here is from genome assembly GCA_025461045.1 of Carex parvula. NCBI lineage: Eukaryota > Viridiplantae > Streptophyta > Magnoliopsida > Poales > Cyperaceae > Carex > Carex parvula. The sequence continues at coordinate 39,737 of JAJGRW010003212.1, forward strand.
ACCATAATTAAAAAAAAAACTAAAACACTCTGATTGTGGGAGAATTTCATGTCTACCCGGGCCGCCAAACTAATCTGCAGCTTCATTATTGGAGGGCGCAGATTGGCTTGGCGGCCCCCCAAAAGCCCAAAAATGTATGTAATATTAAATATATTTAGGTTTTTGAGAGGCCTCCAAATCAATCTGTGATCCCGCAAGAATGGAGCCGCAGATTGATTTGGAGGCCCTAGTAGATGTGGAATTCCTCAATTTATGAGATGTTTTAGTTTTTTTTTTTTTTTTTGAAATGGTATAAATAAAAAATTCGGCTCAATATATATACACATGAACTGCTGTATATATGTTGATTATGTCCTCTCACTAGATATCTTGGGATATAACCAAAGAGTAGAACTCTAGTGTCATAAATTGACTCAAATCCAACAATAGTATATAGCATATAATTGGTTGGTTTATTTTGTGAATAGTTGATTTTGTATAAAATCAACTTAAAAATTTTAAAAAAAATTACATGGGGACATTTCTGATGAAATAAGATCAAGTATTTCAGTAATTCTTTATAATTTAAATTTAAAATATTAGTAAAAATAAGAAGTGATGACAACTTATTTCACTATTGCTCAAAATTAAATCATGAACTGTACAAGAATCAATTTTTGATCTAATGATAAAATACAATGTCATCTTTGTGGGAGAGGTTATGAGTTCGAATTCAAATTGAAGAAATCTTTCATTATAAAAACAGGGATATAGATTTCTGTGTTCAAAAAAAAAATGGTGAACAGTAAGGTGAAACAGAAAACCGGATCAAGTACAATATTTTATTAGTTTTAATTTTCGATTTAAGTGATTTTGTGTTTGCATTAATTTGTTTCTCTTCTGTTGCAGCATCCCTTAGACGCTACGACATTTCTTCCTTCCCTTGGCCAGAATAATGCCATATATATTGCTGTTGCTTAAGTTTGACGAGCATAATAAGTTTTATAATTATTGCCCACTAGCTATATATATATATATATATATATATATATATATATATATATATATATATATATTTGTACGAAGGATTGAATAATTTAATTATCCTGGGTGATATATTGTTTCATTTTGAAGAATAAAATTATCCATCACGTCTGTATTCTAAATATGAGGGGAAAAAATCACCATAAGTCATAGTATCTTTTGATGATAATTAAATGGATTTTCTTACATAAATCCTTGATACAATAATTAATACTTGAGTGCTCTGGAGGAAATTAATATATGGCACCCACACAATTATTGATTATGTTAATTTGAACGCAACTGTAAATCAGCTATAGTTGCGTTCAATTTTGTGCAACAATTATGTGAATTTGGGTATAAACACATCTGATTTCTATTCATATTGTGCAACAATATTGTGAAGTTATAATTTATAGTGGGGAAATGTGGAATTTAGTGAATTATCCTATAAAATGTAGAAAAATAACACATACAATTTGATGGCATCTTAATTTTAAAAATAGTCTTAAAAAAAAACACAACGAATAAAAAGCCTTTTCTTTGATAATTTTTACAAACAATTAAATTTGGCTCTAAAATTTGATTTGTACTAATTGATCCTTATACTTTTCATAAGAAACCAAGTAAATTAGTCTATGGATTTTCAAAAAAGAACTGAATTGTTCCTCAAATTATGTACTCGAAGAAATTTAATTTAATAAGTCAAGTATAAAACATTACTTTTATTTTGTAATTTCAAAATATTAATATTAATATTCATTGGCATCAAGCACAATTCTTCCATTGCAAGCATTTTATCAAAAACATCCAAAATGTGATATAATAGCTCTAATATAATTTGATCCTGAGTTTAGATCCATTGATCACCCCTTACATATGAAGTACCAATAATGTGATTGATATGTTGAGCGACCAACATGAAGTTGCCTTAATTGGGGTATGCTCCTATGCCTAATGCCTGGCTGTTTGTGAAATGGGCTTATTATGCCACATATACACTACTTGTTCTGGGCTTTAATTGGGCCATGCAGTGTGCTTATGTTTTGGGCCTCAAATGGATGGATGAGGCATATTAATTAGAGCTTGACAATATATATATATAGAGAGAGATAGTGGCTAATATCAAAACGTTTGCACCAATTAAGCTCCTCGTGCAACAAAGTTGTTTTCGGATTTTCAAAGTCCAAACTGTCAATCCGACCTGTTAGATGTTCAATCTATATTAAAATCTGCTTGGAGACCAAATTTTATATTTTTTGAAATTTTTTTACTATTTATTAAGCCACTTTGAAAATTGCTAATCCGGATGAACAGTAAAAACAGTGCAACTAAATTATGGACCATGTGATCAGCAATTTTCAAAGTGGCTTAATAAATAGTAAAAAAATATAAAATTTGGTCTCCAAGCAGATTTTAATATAGAGATCACATCTAACGGCTCGGATCGACCGTTTGGACTTTGAAAATCCGAAAACGACTTGGTTGCACGAGGGGCTTGATGCAAACGTTTTGATATTAGCCTCTCTCTCTCTATATATATTAGTCAACATCACGTGATTTTTTCGTGGCTTGTTGATTATTAATTAATCTCCAGGTAAACCATATTATGAAACTTTAGCAACACATTTATTATTTTATTTTATTTGCTGCTACTGTGGAAACAATAAAGTATTAGCTTGCTTGCATAGAAAGAAATGATACTCTCAGATTAAATAAATTAGAAATGGAGGTCCTACATATTGAATCATAAAAGCATAATACTTTTCTCCTTCTATGTTATTTGTTTTTTTTACAAAATACAGCCAACAAGAAATGGCTGGTTGTAAATTGGTTGACTATTTAAAGGCGCATCTGAAAGAAACCCAACGAATTTTCATCCATATTTTCTTAAATTTAAAAAATATATATTTCCGTCCATATCTCCAATTTGGTCAGTAAATAGTGTTTTTGTTTTACTGTAGTCCCTAATTTGTATCAAATTTTAAAATCTAAAATCCGCTCTATGTTTTCAATGATATAATTATGTTGCATGTATGAGCTTACTATATTTTTCATCATAAATAAATGATGAATTTACGGATTGAATGATTTAATAAAGAAGTACCGATACGGAACCGGTTCCGTAGTAAAAAAAAACTTGTGTAAGATCTATGATTCTTAATTTTCTTAAGACTATATATGTGCATATATAATTGATTGATGATGAGTATTTCATATTAAAGGCCAAATAATATTGTAAAAAAAATATTTATGTAATGTTAACATGTCCAAATTTTATGTAATGTTATCCGAAAAGAGTGCGTATGATGGACATCAGATTCACTTTTGACTCTGATGAACTTCCCTACCATCTGATCCGCTTTAAAATCCATGCAACTGCTTCAACATTCGTGTGAGTCCGCTTTAATATTATTATTAATCAAGTTCGCATAGATTTTAAAGAGAATTAGATAACAAAGGAGTCTATCACATTCAAAAGTAAGTCTGATGCCCATTAGACATACTCTCTTTTCAATGTTATCCGGTTGGTAACACTACTAGAATCTCCGTTTTTACCAACGGTAGTAAAACGCATTTCCAAGTGTGTGAAGGGCTCATGGAAATAAATCGACTTTTCTGACACAATAACTATTTCCAAGAGGTAGCCCATGGAAACAGTTACGCATGGAAATAATTCATGCTTGCCCATGGAAATGTACCATTTTCGCCGTTGGAAAAGGTTTTGCATGACCCGCGACCCGCCAAACAGACCAAAAATAATATTTTATTGAAGGCCCATGGAAATAATCAACCACTTGCGCATGGAAATAAGTCTGAACAAACTGGATAGCTTTTTTCCATGGAATGCCGTTGGAAATAGCTGGGACAAATGCGCATGGAAATGTTTTACAGATCCAGTTTATATTATTTTATTCCTGGACAGACTTTTTCCATGGGCCAGGCCGTTGGAAATGTTTTGTTCATTCTGATAATAATATTTTAAAGTGAAGGCTCATGGAAATAGTGGGACAAATGCGCATGGAAATGTTTTACAGATCCAGTTTATATTATTTTATTCCTGGACATACTTTTTCCATGGGCCTGGCCGTTGGAAATGTTTTGTTCATTCTGATAATAATATTTTATAGTGAAGGCTCATGGAAATACTGGGACAAATGCGCATGGAAATGTTTTACAGATCCAGTTTAGATTATTTTATTCCTGGGCATACTTTTTCCATGGGCAAAGCCGTTGGAAATGTTTTGTTCATTCTGATAATAATATTTTATAGTGGAGGCTCATGGAAATAGTGGGACAAGTGCGCATGGAAATGTTTTACCGATCCAGTTTATATTATTTTATGGCTGGACATACTATTTCCATGAGAGCGCATGGAAATACTGGGAAAATGCGCATGGAAATGTTTTATTGATACAGTTTATATTATTTTATGGTGGACATACTATTTCCATGCGCTGCCGTTGGAAATGTTTTGGTTCCTGGAGACAGCATCATTGTGTATATTTTAGATCTCCCTTTGAATTGTCTAAATAAACAAATCACAGCAGCAAGCAAGATTTAATTGTGCTAAATTGAAACATTATATTGAAAACTTAAATTTCGGTATTTGGAATAACCCTATATATGAAATTTTGATACAAAACATTTTGGCAGCAAGCAATATTGAATTGATGGAAAACATTGTGGCAGCAAGCAACATTGCCTCTTGTGTACTCCTGCAAATGAGGGTGAGTAAAATTAGCTTCAAGATTGCAGCAACTAATTAATCATGTTTCAATTCAATCTTGGTGTCCCAATTCCCTAGAATATAACAAAAAAATATAATGTAAAAATTCAAATGCAAAAAGTAACACATACATCTATTGCTTAACCAATTAATATTCTTGATCGGATTGCTCGGAATAATCGGATTCCCACGAATCTTCTTCATCATTGTGATACTCTTGCTCCATGTCATGATCGTCGTCATTTCCGTCCCTCGCCATTGATTGTGGTGCATTTGATGTTGTTGGCGGAATTGAAGTTGGATCGTCTACTAGTTCGAACTCGTCCGCTCCAAGGACCATTCCATCCCAATCAAAATCTCGTGTATTTGGTGCCGAGATTGGATTATCCGGCCTTTCCTCTTGGTAAAATTCGATGTTTGCATCGGCGCCCTCGTCACGAAACCTTGTTTTCGGGCTTACTTTCATCGCCACCCACCATGGGCGTCTATTTGCTTTTTCCGATGCATAAGGTAGGTAGCACACTTGGGTAGCTTGAGCCGCTAATACAAACGGCTCATAAGTTGCAAGTCGAGAAGTATGTTTAACCTCCACAATTCCATGTTCTTGGTCCACCCTTACACCGTTTACTATGTCGAACCAATCACACCTAAAGATAGCTACCCTTTGGGCATCATATACTAGCTCTATGACCTCTTGGAGAACACCATAGTAGTCGGTTGGTATGTCATTCTCCGATATCTCTCCTTTGATGCAAACACCGCTACTTTGAGTAGCCTTGTTTTGCCCATATGTTTGTGTGTGAAATCGATAACCATTGACTTCGTACCCATCGTAGAAGTATGCTTGTTTGCTAGGTGTGACTCCTGCCATTCGGATGTAGTCATCGCAATCTTCACGGGAATTTAGTACTTTTTTGCGTAACCAATCTGCGAACCCATTTTGACGAACTTTGGGCAAATCATGTGGGCTTGTGGCTACTCCAGAGTTGAGCATGCATGTATCAAACTCTCTGCACAATCCAACATATAAAGAAATTAAATGTTGGTAGATTATTAATAGATACCTTTCAAAACATTAAACTCATAATAATTATAAAGATTGTACCCCATGTACTTCTCCGAGATCTCTGGACAATTGAGGACGACATAGGTGTGCGCAGCCTTCCAATCCTCGTCACTGAGAGGCCTCCGTCTTTCTCTGCCCATGGTACGGCCCGGAGTATCGAATATCGATAGATGTACCCCCGAAGACTCTATGTTAGATTTGTCTGCAAAATAGTGGGAGGAAAATGTACCAATTTCCTTGGCAATTGTAGCCTCGACAATTGAACCCTCAACTTGTGCCTTGTTCGTGACTCTCATCCTTTGTTCTTTGTTGCGCCTGTATTTGCATCAATGGTTTAGGGTTGTTAGGTACATGTCTAAGTATAGTTTACAAGTATAAGCAATATGTAAGCTAAATGTTCCGTTCTTTTGAAAAGAAAACAAACCTTTCACATGGATACATCCATCGGGAGCCTACAGGCCCACCCATTCTAGCCTCATATGCTACATGCACCGCTAAATGCTCCATCGAATCGAAGAAACCAGGGGGGAAAATTTTTTCCGCCTTGCACATTGTGACGATGATACCCGCTTCTAATTGTGCCAAACGGGATGTATCAAGCTCCTTGGCACAAATCTCTCTAAAGAATGCTGAAATCTCACATAAAACATCCCATACGGGATCCGGAACAAAGTCCCGAAATGCAACGGGGAGGAGGCGCTCCATGAACACATGTAGATCATGACTTTTAAGACCGGTGAGGGTGCAAGTGGTTAGGTTAACACACCTATCCCAATTCGATGCGTAGCCATCGGGAAACCTTACCTTCTTGAGCCATGTTAAAACAACCTTCCTTTGATCGGGATCGAGTGCGAATGGTGCCTTTGGTTTTTTCAACTTTCCCGGGTTGGTTTCAGACGGAATTAGGTGTTGGTTGGGACGATCACAATAAAGAGCCAAATCCTTTCTAGCTTTTTCATTATCCTTGGTTCTGCCACCCTTGCCTAGAAGCGTGTATAACAAATTTTCTGTGAAGTTTTTCTCCAAATGCATCATATCCAAATTGTGTTGCAACAGATTATCTTTCCAATAAGGTAAAGTCCAGAAAATACTCTTCTTTTGCCAATGGTGCGTATCACCATAACCTGCAATCTGTTGTAATCCCGACCCTTTACCCCATTCAATATCTGGGATCAAAGACACTATATCGAGCAACTGCTCTCCCGTCAATCTTGGTGGTGGCCCATCAGTATCGACTCTGTCTTTTATGAAATTCTTCGTATCAAGACGGAATGGGTGGTCCGGAGGCAAGAAGCACCTGTGACAGTCGAACCAACATGCTTTTCCACCATGGGAAAGTTGAAAGGCCTTTGTCTTATCCATGCAATAAAAACACCCCAACCGGCCTTTTGTACCCCACCCACATAGCATCTCGTAAGCAGGGTAGTCACTCACCGTCCAAAGTAGTGATGCATGCATCTCGAAGTTTTCTCTTTTATAACCATCCCATGTCATCTCTCCATGTAACCACAAATTTTTCAATTCGTCGATTAAAGGTTCGAGAAGAATGTCAATGTCCCGACCAGGATGCTTTGGTCCCGGGATTACCAGCGCAAGGAACATGCTATCTTCTTTCATTATCATCTCAGGTGGTAGGTTATACGGAAAAACAAAGACCGGCCAGCATGAATATGGAGCCGCACTCGAGTTGAAGGGCATGAATCCATCCGTGGTTAACCCTAACCAAACATTTCTCACCTCCTCCGCGAAATTGGCATGTTTTCGAGCGAAATGCTTCCAAGCCTCACCATCCGCCGGGTGCACCATAAACCCGGGTTTGACCCGCACACCCTCCTTATGCCACCTCATATTGTGGGCAGATTTGGCGGACATGTACATCCTTTGCAATCGCGGTGTGATAGGTAGATAACGGAGTATCTTTTTTGGAACGGGTTTTGCCTTCTTATTGGGTCCGGGAGGCTTGTATCTTGATTCGCCACAAACATCACACCGTGTCTTCTTCTTGTTATCTCCTTTGTAATATAGCATACAAAAATTTGGGCATACATCTATTTTCTGATGCTCCATGCCCATTGCTTGAACTAACCGCTTGGATTGGTAGAAATTTTCCGGCATTCTTTCACTAGAAGGGAGGGTGCTTTTAATTAGACCCATTATATCATCAAAACATTTTTGGCTCAATTGATGTTCCGACTTCAAAGCTATGGCATGTGTCACAACCGACAAGACGGTGTGTGTCTCGCATTTCAAATCCCCCGCCGAGTTAACATTCCAAAGCGGTGTATTGGAGGATTGCATCATATCGAAGAATTTTTTGGCAGCTCCAGCAGGTTGTACTTCATTCCAGTCAAATTCTTGACCAGCAGCATCCCTTACCATGTCACCCATTTGATCAGTGGCATTGCTCGTTTGTGGACTTGGTGGCATCGCTCCTGGATGTGATTCCCCGTGTTTGTACCAAACATGATATAGGTTACAAAATCCAAACTGAAAGAGGTGTAGTTCGACGGTTTCCACGTCTTTAGTGAAGAGGTTGTCACATCTTTGACACGGACACGGTATGCACTGCCTTCCATCACTGTCGACACTCACAACAGAAGGTTTCGATAATGCTGCTTCGAGAAATTCAGTCACACCAGCAATGAAATTGGGAGCAAGACTCCCATTAGTATGTTGTTTGTACATCCATTCCCGATCAGTGGCCATTTTACTAAACAGTTCTTGTTTTCTGCCAAAAATGAGATTAAACTATTATTTAACAGTTCTAGTTGCCAAAAATGAGACTAAACAGTTCTATTATTTAACAGTTCTAGTTCTTGTTTTCTGCCAAAAATTGAGCCATTTATCCTCAAATATGTTGGCTGAATAAATAAGCAAAACTGAGCATTTGAAAAAGGAAGCAAAACTGACCAAAGATGACTTGATTCTGATAGAGAAGCAGAAATGAGCAATTTATTGTTCAGCTACCCCTCTTCCTTTATCCATGTTGCTGAGATGCCTTGATTCTGATAGAAGAATAAGCAGTTCATTTAACTCGTCCACAGGAAAACCCTAAACTCAGCTCATCACAGTAAAATTGAATGATTTGAGAGAATGAGGGAAAAAACGGAGAGAGATATACCTGTAGGGGAAAAACGGCTACAACCGACTATCTGGAGGGTGTTGGTCACGACAGTGGGAGGGGACAGAAAAACAAGGGCCCAGAGACAACTAATGAGAGGAAGGGGACAAACAAGGTTAAGGTATGGCGATGGATTTCAAAAGCGAGGCGGCGGGGGCGATTGTTTGGGATAGGTTAAGGTATTTCTGTCTCTATACCGACGGAAATAGTGGCAACCAATTTATGAGTAAAATCTGTTTTTTGTTGCGTACCCAGATTGTACGCATAAATTGTAACCATTCTTTGGAACCAATACAACATAATAAGCTATTGTAATTATTAATAATAGCACAAATTCACAGAAATTTTTTTTAAACATAACAAGTCAACCATAGTATAAGTTCATCAGCTCCTTTATCTACTGAGGACCTAATTTAACCATAGCATAAGTTCATTCTTTGAACCATAGCAGTTAACAGATAAATACATCCTACTTTAAACAGTTGAACACATATGATGAGTATATATATTAGAATTATTACAATAACTATAGAGTAGCAAGTCACAGTTGACATAGTTTTTTACTAGCAGACTCAAAACATTTAGGGAGTTGGTTCTTCCCCCCTAGCAGTATTGGTCGGCAATGGTTGAGGGTTCTCTCCACCTCCGGCAATGGTGGTTGATGGTTGGGCATCTTCTTCGACTTCTTTGTGCCCATCATCAGCTGTGCCCGCCGACCCTGACCCCTATAAAACAAGGGAAAATATGAATAACTGCAATGATGCTTGAAAATGCAATTGCATTAACATATTAACTCTAGAAACTGAGTATAAATGGCCTTGCATTAAACTGTGGAGGATCAATTCCTTGAGCACTGAAGAGCTGTCCAAAACACCGTCTTATGAACTCATTGTGTTTTCTCATCTCGTCCATTTCAGATTTGTGGCGCTCTTGTTGAGCAGCTAATGAATCAGCAAACTCCTTTCGTTCAGCTGCTAGTAAATGCGACACCTCATTCTCTGTGTATTTCCTCGGTTGTGAGTCAGCTGATGTGGCGGTGCTCTTTGTAGGGTTCTCAAAAGAAGCTTCAACTGTTTCCAACACTCGGGTGGCTTCTTTCGTCCTTGACTTGTTGCCAAACCCGAATAGCCGGCCTCGCTTATCCTCTCCTTTGACAACCTCCTCCCACAGTTCATACTCTTTCTTTTTATCACCATGGACCGCCTTACTATTTCTGAAGCTTTCCTGCATTGGTTACAAATATATGTCAAGTCCTAATTCATATGTAAGGAGTATATTATTTGCTTATTGGTGAAAGGATTTTGCCAATGTCAATGCTATAAACGCTTACCGCTGCTGCCTGTGCACGCGTGTTGACGTACACCTTTCCTTCTTCTGAACGCCTCGTGTGTGTTCGGTCAAAAACATCCAGCAATCCCACCGACTGACCTGTCTCGGATATCTGAAATTTGTCCAATTGATATCAAATTAAAGTAAGAACGTTGGTTTTACCTTAATGATTTTTAATTAATTAAATCTACTATTTATTATATGTTAATTATTTTACCTTAATGATTTTATAGCACACAAGTAGAACGTTGGTTTAGTTTGAAAAAAAATACATAATTATTTTATTAACTAATTCACTATCATTATACAATTAATATTATATTTTATCATACAAATGGGGTTGTGTTGATTAAGTAACATCAATCGATATCTGACTTTAAGAAAATTGAGTTATATATTTATCTAAAGACAATTAACAGTAGTGTTGCTCTGTTAAATGATATGCCTACCTTTGAGGATGTTCAAATGATTCAGTTGATGGTTTGATCGGTTCGGATTGGTTCGGTTCTATTTTCTAAAACCGTAACTAAATTTGTCCAATTTGGGTCAAGTACTGGTTTTTTTTTTTACATTAACAGAGAAATATTAAAATAGCATTGAAGGGTGTTTATTTTTTTACATTAACAGAGAAATATTAAAGTAGCATTGAAGGGTGTGTTTTTTTTTTACATTAGCAAAGAAATATTAAAAAATTAACAGAAGGGTGTTTTTTACTTACCAGTGCTTGCTTGTGCTTGTACGTACTCCTCGATCCCGCCACATGGTATACCACGTCAGGTGCTTTAGTTCTGTTCTCATCGGTTGGTGGTCAATATTTGGTCCCATTTTGTTGTCGACCAAATATCGCACAAGCTCTTCCATGCTTCTACGTTCTTGCACCATCTTGGAGGATGATTTTTCCACACCTCCTTATCTACTCCATGTTTCTTCTTACACGTGGCTCTTGTTTCTGTCATTTCACGCGAATATGCTTCTGCCGCTATGTTTTCGAAGACATCAAGACAACGCTTGATGTCTTCCTCATGCCCCCACGAATACCTCTGCATGAACTGTTGTAGGATTAGCAACCTCGCCTTCGTAGGAAACATTTTGTACGACCTAAACGGTCCGGGTAAGTTCTCCAAAGTCAGAATCCGTATTGTGGTGATCACCTTTGTGCACATGGGCCTGGACGTGAACTCCCCGTCACCAACAACCAGCAGTTCTGGTCTGTCACCAGGTGCCGCAGGGTCACGAGGCTTTGCAAGACCCCGCCCACACTTAACATCACTTTTCTCCTTATTTCTCTTTCTTTTATTCTGGCCAGCAGACACCTCAGATGCCGACTCAACTAGCTCTTGCCCGCAGGCTGCCAAGGCCTCACGACACTCTCTAAGGGGCCGACGCAATATGCACCTCTTACCGCCATCGTCAACCCCGGCATAAAAGTGTGGTTCGCTTGACTGACCATCCTGACATTGCTCGTCAGAGGGTTCCGATGACTGGTCAGCACGGCCCTGAGGCGGAGACTTTTCAGGACCTTCCCAATTTTCCATGTTTGGTGATCGGTTAGTACCATCCCACGAAGGCCATGTCGAGTCTCGGGTCGAATCTGGTTCTGTCTGAACCGGTGATCGGTTAGTACCATCCCGAGGAGGTGACCATGAAGAACCCGTCTGAACAGCTGACGGTGACTGGGCAGCAGATTGCTCGGTCTGGATTGGGGATATGGAAATTTGCGGTGCTGCGGCTGCTGCGGCCTTCAGCTGCGACGGGTCTGCACTCCCCACTCCCCGAGGAGGTGACCGGGAAGACGGCGGCTGAGCAGCTGACAGTGAATGGGCAGCAGAAACCTCATTCTCGGTCACCGGTGGCTGGGAAATTTGCGGTGCTGCGGCCTTGGACCCCGACGGGTCTGCACTCCCCACTCCCCGAGGAGGTGACCGGGAAGACGGCGGCTGAGCAGCTGACAGTGACTGGGCAGCAGAAACCTCATTCTCAGTCACCGGTGGCGGGGAAATTTGCGGTGCTGCGGCCTTGGACCCCGACGGGTCTGCACTCCCCACTCCTCGAGGAGGTGACCGGGAAGACGGCGGCTGAGCAGCTGACAGTGACTGGGCAGCAGATTGCGGTGTTTGAACCGGTGGCGGGGAAATTTGGGGTGCTGCGGGCTTGGTCTGTGCCCCCCTGCACTCCTCACTACCCGAGGAGGTCTTGGACCCATCCATATTCGAGCGCCCGAACGTGTTTGTACCATCCCAGAGTGCCTACTCTCTGATTCTTGCTGTACTTGCTTTGTGACAGACGGCCTACTCTTAGTTTTCGGCGGAGGCCTTGGGGGCAGTGAAGCATTTGCGGAGCAACTCGGATTGAGTCTCGGGGATTTTCGTCTGTGCAAGGACTCCTTCGTGCAAGCACCACCATCCTTATCCATTTAATCTGTTAAATATAACACATACATTAATATTTATTTTTTCAATTAAACAGAATAAATTGTCAACACGTTGTGAAATTATACATAGCTGTTAAACCATTTCAAATAGAAATAATATTTTGTTTTAAAAACGGGATATAAGGAAGTCAAAAAAAGATAACACTTACATTTATGGACTTATGATCTTATTAGAAATTAAACTATAATTATAAAACTTTACATGGATAATCGAATCTTTGCAGGAAAAAAATTAATAGTTTGAATTCTAAATTTTAAATACAAACGTAAAAAGAATTTGTGACATATTGACATGGGTGGCACTGTAATTCTCTTTTTTAAAATATATATAGTTCTCCTGTTTGGAATTATTATTGAAGCAAAAATATATATTATGGTTGTATACATCTTAGCCAAGCTCTTCCATGTCTCCCACTTACCTCAAATCTGATTACAGGTTCCCGAAGTACATGCGCATTACACATAAAACTTATGTAAAAAATCAACTTTTTCGATAAACCAGAGGTTGAATTAGCAAAATGAAATGTTTAGTAATATTGTTGTGTCAGGAGGACTAAACTAAAATTGTTGTTTATAAACCCGTGTGCTATGTCCCCTTCTTTTTTTCCTATATGCTTTCCATGATAAAATCCAAGAAACAATATAGCAAAAGCTCACAAGTATTTTTAATATAAGAAAAACCAAGTTGAAAGAAAAAGTGAGTGAAACCAAGTATTTCTATTTTTTGGAGTAAACTCCTAATTAGGAGTAATTAAAGGCTGAACCAGCAGGAGATAGCTAAACAGTGGGTTAAACTCCTAATTTCTCACTGTGATTAACTATTTTGGAGGTGTCACTTCTATGTTCCTTACACTTCAACATAATTTACGTACAACAATACCATTGTCGGACTCCTTTCTTTCCAAAGACATATCACATTTCAGTTTCGAAAATTGTTCTAGAATATATGCTCATGCATCCATTTGATTCAACTAACAAATACAATGCATATTTCCACTATAACCCACTGTTTCATTCAAATGCTCCCAATGCAATTATAACTTAACTAAATGCTCAATTTGAACATCATACTTCATTTTCAGACTTTTGCTATAGAAAGATATGATCATGCATCTTGATGCTTTAATCTCAAAATATAAAACTAGCACATGCTACAGTCTTATTTTGCTGTAAAACTCTTCAAGTTATGTCACAATTCAGTTCTAAAATATATGTTCATGCTCCTTACAATAACTCATGCAATCGTGGTATGAAATTCTAAAGCACATTCAAGAACTTATTTACAACTACTTAGCAATTGAGCGAACAAGCAAGCCTCAACAATACAACAAATTAGCAACTAAACAAACAAACCAGCAACAACAACAATGCACCTGTTATACAACTTAAAACCTAAACAGAACATTGTGAAACTTAAACCCTAAACAGAACATTGTGAAACAATTCCTGATCAGCTTACAACTTAAACCCTAATCAGAACATTGTGAAACTATTTGTCAGGCCCGAATCAGTAATTTGCATTTAAACCCTAAAGACGCGCAAACCAATAATTATCTCGGCTTAAACCCTAAATTGAAAAATATCCCAAACCAGACGAGCAATCGACAAAAAAAAACAAAATCCAAAGGAAGGAGGCTTTACTTACACGGATATCGTCGATCCGACCAGTGTGAGAAGAGTGGCTCTTGGGGGTGTTCTCCGATCGATTGAGAACACTGCGGCGGTGGGGTTTAACTCGGAGAGAGCGATTGAGCACACTGCGGCGATCGATCGAGAACTCTTGGGGGTGTTCTCCGATCGATGGAGCCTTTGATTTGGAGGAGGGAAATGGTCGGGGGAGAAGAGGGAGGGAGTTCAGAGGGGGTGGAGAGAAGAGGGAGTGGAGAGGCGGCGGCTTTCGTAGTTCGACGGTCGATCAGGGGAAGACGAGGAGCCGGATGGAGCCTTTGATTTAGAAGAGGGAAATCTTTGATTTAGAAGAGGGAAATGGTCGGGAGAGAGGAGGGAGGGAGTGGAGAGGGGGTGGAGAGAAGAGGAGTGGAGAGGCACTTGAGAGTAGGTCCGATGGGCATCGAACCTACTCTGGTTCGACGGGTTTAGTCACCGTCGATTTTTTTAAGATTCGTGTGAAACGCTTCAAATTTCGTGCATCTCTGTTTCAATTTTCGTGAGCACAATCTTAAGTTAGATCGGACGGTCTTCATGCTCGTTGAACCTCGTGGATAACATCGAACCTACTCCGTTCGCGTGGAGAGGGGGTGCTTTCGATCCAAATTTTCAAAAAAAACGCTAAGTGACTAAGTTGCTTTCTGGGTATAGCATTCACTCACCTCACCTGTCTCGCTGATTGACTCTCTTAGGTAACATAATCTCCAAATTACATCGTGACCTTCTGATTCTAATTCTGCACCAAAATTAAAGAATCCAACGACTAACATTGGCCCTGGATGTAATAAGAAATATTACTTTACCTCAGAGAATTTCAACATTGGTTTGTTGTGTTTGAAACGGAGGAGTCCATTGATAAATGCATACCCTTCATCACAGATCATACGGCCTATAGTGTACAGCCATAATCTGATTGCAATGCAAGTACCAAAAAAAATATGAAAAAAATTCAAAAAAATATAAAAATTGTAGCCCTACATATTATATTTACAAATCATATCAATTTTGTCATTTTTAATGAATTTTATCATTTTACCCTCTTCAAATTGAGCCAGTGCTTGTTGACCGTTGATTTTCGTATGACCGATCAACGGTCGATCTGCAGTGAAATCACGTCTAATTTTTTTTAAAATGATCAAGTTGGTATTACGAACCTTAATAATAAAAAAAATGAGAGTTCTGATATTTATAACCTTCGATCCAATGTATAATAATTGTAGCCCTACGATGTTACGACAATCCGTCGCTTGGATGGATGTGCAAATGAACATCAAATAAGTTCAAACTCACCGACATTGATATAAATGCAACACTCTTTATTTTGAACGGTTCGATCAACATAAAGACGCCGTTTGTCTTTGTTCCTTCATTGTACAATTAATCAAGAGTTGTTGTTCTATGTTGATAATGCATGACACAAGTCATTAATGAAACATATAGGTACAACTATACAATTTATGTGTTAAATATTTTTTATAATGCCTCAAAACGTTTATAGCATTAGTTTTGGTATAAAATTTACAATATCATTTTCATTAGACACATTTTAAAATATCCTAATTGTTTTAGCATAATAAATAAAATTGAAACCCTCACAATTTAGGTTCTGCCCATCATCAAATATAATCCGCTGTTATTCCGAATGGATACAAAACGCTGTTATTCCTATCCCAATCATTAAGTTCTTCATACGCGAATCTCAAGTAACAATATTGTGAAGTTATCGGAGTTACAGGGTCCTGTTATCCTTCTCAAATAACAGCGGATTTATTGTAGTCCATCACAGTCAGAGATCCAGGTTCCCAATTGTTCCATATACGCAGAGCATTTTTCACGTACTACAGCGCACTATACGTTATTTTGCAGTTCATCTTCAGAGTTCTTAGTTCTGCACGAAGCTGAAGCTACTCTGTTAATTGTTCCGAAATTTCATTTCCCCCCATCCCGGTGAGTGAGAGAAGTTCGTCTTTCCCCCCAAAACAAAAATATGCCGCCTTCTATTTCCCCCAAAATTTGCCCTCTACTTAAGTTCACGCAAAATTGGGGGTCTCCTGCCCTCAACTTTGCCCTACCTCATTATCGTGTCGCCCAATGCTGCTCTACAAACAAATCCGAAGCTAGCTGACGAAACCCACTCACTTCGGAGACGACGGCTGCAGGTTAAGGACGACGGCCACCCAACTGGGTTTGCGGATTAACATAAATCCAAGATCTAGGGTTTCATTCTGGTTCACTGAAGGTTAGTTTTTGGTTCGGTCCCATTTTGTTCTTGTTTCACCTTTACGTTTAGTTTTCTTTCTTGGGGTTTTATAATCAACATAAATTTCAATCTAGGGTTTGATTATGGTTCACTGAAGGTTCTATTTTTGTTCAGGGTTTATTATTTTCCCCTTTACGTTCAACATTTTGTCACTTAGGGTTTAATTTGGCCTTTTGGCTTAATTTTATGTTTAATAATCCGGCTAAAGTTATTGTTCCAAATTAGGGTTTTGAAATTATAGTTTGATGTCCAGATTTGCATATTTGATGTCCAGATTTGCAAATTAGGGCTTTGATGCTTATTTGATGTCCAGATTTGCATATTGAGCAACAATTTAGGTTCTTAGGTTTTCAATGGGGTGCCAAGAAATTTAAGCATCAATTGAAACAGTAAACAACCTGTGCTGACAAGTTCAGATACTACCAGAATTTAAGCTAAATTGGGATCAACTGATACGACAGACACAGGCTCATACATTAATTATAGCAAAGGATATAAACCTTTTACTAGAAATTCTTATTGAAATTCTTATAGCAAAGGATATAAACATTTGGTTCAAGGGTTTTTTTTGCAAATTATCTGAGTGATCCGGTAAGTAGCTGTAAGGAAGAGAGAACTAACCATTGATTTCGATTTCATGCTGCTGACTGAATACAAATTGTAGTGCTGATCGGAATTCAAATAATTGGAGTAAACCTGCACAAAAACATTACACTTAATTGTAAATGCTCATGGAGTTCATGTGAAGTTCATCTTAGAATTCAGAACTTAATTGCTTCACCAACTTATTTTCTAATATGTGTATATTATAGGTCATGTATGTAAACAAAGCCATCAAAATATCCAGAAAAGAGTTTAAGGTCATGTATGAACTGGTACTGTGACATGTGGTAGCTGTATATGTTGCTTACCAAGTTAGCTCCATGTTTTGCTACTTTATTTAATGTCATCCTAGCTACAAAACCTACATGGACAAACTGGACATATATAAATTTTAATTGATACTACACCCAAGCCTGTGCAGAAGTCAGATATATACCCTTCATATATAACATGGAGCAATTAAATTTTAAAGTCCCATTTGTACAGACTAAGAACCTTCTTCCCGACTGCTACAATTCAATTGTCGTGTGGTTTTTATTATATATAAGACATCGGCCTCTTCCATAACAATAACAAACAATTTTTGTCTGTGTGTGTTTTTGGTTCATAAATGTTTTTGAAATTACACGACAATTGAATTGTAAAAATTGCCCTTGTCAGAGGCACTTGACTGTAAAAATTGCATTAGTGGTAAAAGGTTCGGATTTTCTGTTAGTGCCTAAATGTAAATGTGAATAGTTTACATTTTAGAGGTTTCATACTAAAATGTGTGACATACCTTGTCAGGGTTTAGTTTAGATTTTAAATGTGAGTACTTGACTGTGAGATATTGGATTGTGATAACCCTTGTCAGTTTAGTTTACTAAAATGTAAATGTGAATAGTTTAGAGTTTAGTTTAGATTTTAGAGATTTCAGTTCTTATTGTGTCCTCTTTCTGTTATTGCTATAGTGAGTACTTGACTGTTTCATATTAATGCAACAGGCTATCATGCTATTTATCAAAAACTCAAATTATATATCACGTCAATGTTTATTTTTTATCATCTATCAGATGGCTCCCAGAAAGACTGTTCTAAGAAGGGCATATTCTAAAAGGGAACGAAGAGAAGCCGTCAAACACAGGAACCACTCGTGGTTGGTGAGGGTTCAATTGCTGGTGCAGAAGGTGAAATTACAACAAGTGAACCCCAAAGAAAAAGGGGCGAGGCCCTGGAATCATCAGAAGATCGACTGAGATATTGGAAGACCGACCCATCATCTGGCCAATCTCGGATCGTGCGTTCACTTGTAAAAGTCGTCCACAGGAGATAACAGCAGCAATCACCAGGTCACTCTTCCTTATTACACTATTCCATACTTAATGTTCTTAGAATGCAACACTTTTAAGTATCTCTCCTTTCAAAATATATTGAATAGAGTTCTGCCGCATGTGATCCGAGCATTATTTTCTGCTATAATCTAATGGTTTCATTTTGTTTAGATTAGTAACCCTAAATTTTCAAGAACTGAACACATATGATAATTGTGTTAATTGTGTATCTGTGCCAAAATTGGGTGTAATACAAGTAGTTCAGCTAAAAGACATATTTATTTAATTAATAATGCACGAGTACTTGCTCAACTGGATCAATTGATTATTTCCATATGACATTTCATTGTAATAATCACAATTGACGAGTCACACAAAATATTTTTGACCATTATGCAAAACAGCCACGTTGATTATTTAAAATATGGAAATAAGCCTTAAAGTCCCCACTTTTCTGTAGTAATGGTGCATTTCATCAGCTATCCTGTTATCCAATGAGAAAAAGCATGCAAGTCCCTAATTTTGAAAATATGAAAAAAAGGGAGTATTTCCCTACTTGATCAGGTTTGACCATTGGACTTGTATCAGAATTCCTTTTAGGACCTGTAAATAAAATGAAAATCCCATGCTCATACTTCACCTTTCTATCAATAGACTTGTGCTGAACCACATGCCCGGGCCATTAAGGAGTTTCCATGCCTTCGACAATACCACGAAGAACAATATTGAGTTCATATTTCTGGTACTCTGTCTTTTAATATGTTTTCATGCTTGGAATTAGAACACAATACATCAACTGCTGAGGTCAATTTCTACTTTACAACAACAATTACAACTGTCATACTAATGCTAATGGAAATATCTACATTTAATGGGTCCGAAAATCACCAAAACTGTAATTCTAGAACTGCGTCAGTTTGGGGCTGTTTGTAATAGGGTGCAGTTTGAAATTGTACATTACTAAACTGCATTTCTTGCTAAATACACCCATTGACAGATTTTAAACAAAATTACAACTAAAAATTCATTTGGGTCAGTGTGTACAAGACTACAATCCTTCACATGGCAAACAACATCACTAATGTAATTTTTATCAATTTTTACAACATGTACAGCCAATTGAAGCAATACACTCCTCTTTTTTATAGAAGAAGTTTAGGTACCGTGAAGATGAAGATCCCCTCCATTGTCGGAATGTTCTGTATGCCATAGCAGCAAAAAGATACACCGAGGAGCTGCACGAGGCCAGGGACAGTTGCTTCAAAAAATTTGGCAATAACAAACAGGCATGGAAGACATGCATCCCACATTGGTGCCTTGACCATAACAATTGGCACGGCCTTTGTGATATCTTTGCCACAGAGGAGTGGCAAGGACTGAGTAAAACAAACAAGGTTAACCGCACAAAGACTGGACCCAAAATCTCCCACCACGGGGGATCAGCAAGTGCACATCAGCACTTGGAAAAACTGGTATGCTTCATTATCACCTTTGCAAATTAAAACTATTTGTAATTAAGGACACAATAGTTGATCATGTTCCCCGTGTTTTTTCCTTTTCATGTGTAGACAGAATTAAATAATGGAAAACAGCCACCAATGAGGGCACTTTTCATCCATCTTCATTGTGCTAAAGAAAATGGCAAATCACCAATTGTTGCCCAAATGGAAGCTGCTGCCGCTGCGGCCGCTGTCACCGCTGCCGCCGCTGCGGTGGAGTCTGGACCAGCAGATCTCAATGAGGCTAATGGGGTAATTGATCCAAGTACAACCGAGGCTAACACACAGCTTGAAGCTTTGGATATCGCCTCCTTGCATTTTACAAATGAACAAACACAATCAGTCTATGTAAGTGGTAATCTGTACATATATTTGCTGAAATGTCATACCTTAGTACATTATTTTAAGTAAACACGTTACTTCCCTGGTAATATGTTTACGGTGGTAAATGTTGTTGTCTCTAGTCAAAATTCCATTGTATGGCTGCTCATGGTAACCCACATCCAAATAGACTTAATAACTTGCATATATTACAATCACTATCAAACCTCAACTGCAACGCCTCAAATGACATAAATTTAGCAATCTATTATATCAATATTGCATGACCAAAAAAGGTACCACAATCAGGTATGTGATGTTCAATGTAAACCATTAAGCATAGCATTAGTTACCGACAAAAAACACAACTGGAAAAAGAAAGAAAGAATAATTGGAAGAAATGCAAAAGGGAGGTAGCTCACCACTCATGTGCACACTATGAATTATCAGAACATAGTAGCTATTTTAACTGAATTTAACAATATTACATATTTCTCGTATGTTGCAAATCATAGCAAAAAGTAAACGACATGATTGCTGATGAGGCCAATTCCAGCATGGATGAGAGCACCATGTTCTTGTCAGCTGTAGGTGGAGCAAGCCATGGCCGGGTGCGAGGATTTGGAAGTATGCTTGACGATAAGGTGCAAAAAGCAAACAAACAAACCAGGCCCAACCACACACCTTGTTCTGTTTCGGGCCTGACAAACGCTGGAGAGGAGAGAAACTTATCTCGGGCTGAATTACAAGAGCTCTTGGCTGACAGTGATCGTCGTCAAGCCGAGGAAAGGGCCGAGCGGAAAAGAGAACTAGCACAATATGACTTCTACATCAAAAAATTATTTTCCATGATAGGGTCACAAGTGCCCACTGAACAGGTAATTATGACAAATTTTATGACTAATTTATGGATTTGAATTTAGGTTGCTGTGTTGACAGATTCTAATATGACACTTTGGTTATAAGTTGCTTGTTAAAAGCATCATATCATCTATGTGATACCTGTGTTGTGTAGCACATTAAGAAAGGTTTGTGTGGCGCTTCTACATTAGCCATATTCATTACTTGTACAATTGTGTGCTGCTGCTACATTAGAAAATTTTATTACTTCTTAGCCATAGTGATTATAAAATTCATCAATCTAGTAAGGTTTGATTGGTGCTTCTACATTAGCCATATATATTAATTGAAAATTGTTATATAGAAATTCACAAATTAAGTCACCCCCCCAAGTTATTGACATAGTTGCACAACACTTACATATTTATTATTCTTTTGACGTAGTTGCACAACAGTAATGTGTTGCCTTTGCTACTGAGATGTAGTGGCTTAGTGGCATTCTATACTAAATAAATATTTTGTTGTTCAACTTAGTCTCAAGTACACAATTTAACTACTTTTACTTAAGAATTCATGTTGTAACTGTTATAAATCGTATCGTACTTTTGTCATTTCCAAATTATAACACACGTGCTCATATTTTCAATGCTTAGGGTCAC
Organism: Carex parvula; assembly: GCA_025461045.1. Classification (NCBI taxonomy): domain Eukaryota; kingdom Viridiplantae; phylum Streptophyta; class Magnoliopsida; order Poales; family Cyperaceae; genus Carex; species Carex parvula. The sequence continues at coordinate 61,576 of JAJGRW010003212.1, forward strand.
GGTTCCACCTCTCAACCATCTCATGAACGAGCTTCACACACTCAGCCGGGCATCTCCCAGGTAAAGAGTTTTAAAAGGGGATCTTTAATTACAGACAGGAAAAATTAATTGAGGGAGGGGGGTTATAAATAAGAAAAGGTGAATTATAACCACATTGAGGGTTTATCTTGCTGTTGTTGTTATTTGTGATTCCAATTACCAAGTTCAGTCCAATAACTTACTATTGAACTGATATAAAATAACATGTTCTTTCCATATTATGTACTTAGGGTCTGCCATGTCTTACACCAGAAAATCAGGGAGGGTCTTTCACTGCACTATTAAATCAACCTGGAAACGATGAACTTGCCACAGATGGAGCTGAGATGAACCAATGGTTCGGTCAGTCTAGCTTCAACGTGAACCCGCCATTCTAGAGTGCAAATGTGTGCATGTTAGGACTTATATATAGTTCTAACAATTGATCAGCATAGCTAGGTACTACAATGTATATTTTGGTTAACATGTGGGGGTATATTTTGGTATATTTACAGGGGTATATTCTGGTATATTTACAAGTGCATTACAGAGATGTTTTTGTAATGTGTTTTGCACATATTTTGGTACTATAATGTATGATGACTGTGTAACTGCTAATTATATGCTTTCGATCAAATTAGATATCAATGTGTTTGTGTTTGTTTGGTGAGGGTGAGAAATGGGGAATATGGAACAGTACCGGGTTGGTACAGGGAGGACAGCAGAATAGAGTCAAACTGATAAAACACCTGTTAGTACGGCATTCCCATGGGTCTATCCACCGAAATAACATTCCATGGAAATATGCACCCATGGAATAAGTCAAGTGGGTCCCACGTGTCCTTGGAAATAACAAGATGGGTCCCACTTTGGATGCCCTTGGAAATAACCTGATCTACCCTTGGAAATACTCAGTGGGTCCCAGGTTCGCTACCCTTGGAAAAACTCGGTGGGCCCCACCATAGTCTCCTTGGAAATACACAAGTGGGCCCACCACATTCATCCTTGGAAATAGTCAAGTGGGGCCCACCACATTCATCCTTGGAAATAGTCAAGTGGGGCCCACCACATTCATCCATGGAAATAGTCAAGTGGGGCCCACCTGAGTCATCCTTGGAAATACTCAGTGGGTCCCAGGTTCGCCAACCCTTGGAGATAATCAAGTGGGGCCCACCTCATTCATCCTTGGAAATACTCAAGTGGGCCCCGTTCACAATCCCTTGGAATAATCCTGACAGGGGCAGGTGTTAAACTATTCCATGCGTACCTTTTCCAACGGCCGTCGCATGGAAAAGGCTTAAAAAACTATTTCCAACGGGTAGCGCTTGGAAATAACAGTTTTTTTGCGTTTTTCCATGGAGGCTTGTTGCGACGGTAGTATTTCCAACGGCGGCCTGTTGGAAATGACGTTTTTTGGGCTTATTCCAACTGGGTAGCCGTTGGAACAAGCCATTTTAGGACCGCTGGTATAAACGGAGATTCTAGTAGTGAGAGGCGTGACTGCTGGGCTGTTGCGTGAATCCGACACGAGAAGGAAAGGAGAAGAAGGCTACTGCTAGACTAGACTTGACATTTCCACTGCACTGCGCGTCTAGTGGTAAATTCTTTATTAATCTTGGAATTAGTTTTATACATGGATTCTGGTTTTCGGATAGTGAACAAATCATGAATTGACAGAATTGTTGCACTATTAACTGTTGAAGAATAATCTCAAAATTTAAATTCATCATAGATTAGGGGTATATATGCAAAAGTGTAAATAGGTACTGCTGTACCAAATAGGAAGGTACCAACGGTAATAATTCTAACCGTTGGAGCAAATGTAATATATAGAGATATCTCTACTGTACATTTAGAAGTTAAGAAATAAGAAAAAGATCAATTCTCCTCAGTTATTACATCTCTGGAAAATAACATGGTATCAGAGCTTCAGGTTCTGTAACTGAAAAAAGGCAACATCTCACGGTACCAGTAAACTGGTATTCACAACAAAATCCATAACAAAAAATCAGCAAAGAACAAATGGCTCAAGAGGGGCAACACTAGGCTACCAATTCCTCCAAGCTCACAAATACTTTGCTCAATGGCAAGAATTATCTTACACGGGCAAAGGCTGCATCTAGAGCGCTCAGCGGTCGAGAGATGCGAGAATACATCACCGGAGGAAAATAAAGAGCCAACATCCGCAAACCCAAATTTGCTGACCGAAATTGAAAAAGGCAGCAAAGCAATGGAGAACCCAAAACGATAAAAACCATAACATGGCTCACAAATTCCATGGAGCCTTCAATTTCAGAACTCTTTTTACTTGCTGACACGGCTTTTGAGTTATGGCAAGCCGTGAAAGACATGTACGGGCAAGAGAATAATTATTCCCGTATCTACCAACTCAAGCAAGAAATCCAGCAAGAAAAACAAGGGAATAGAAAGCATATAGAGTACCTTGGTGCTCTTCAAAAGAAAAAAGAAGAGCTCCGATCATACAGGCCGCCAACCACCGATTTGGCAATAATCAAACAACGACAAGAAGAAGATGATATATTTGAGTACCTTGCCGGTTTAAATCCAGCTATGAGGCAGTGCGAGCTCAGATTATGAACACCATTCCCCTTCCTTCTTACTCCCAAATCAAGAACATGATCCAACAGGAAGAGAGCCGAAGAGAGACAATGGGTGGTCCACAATCCACAATTGGAGAGGGACACAAAACCCACAGCTTTGCAGCAGCAAAAAAATCCAATTTTCCCAATTTCGGCCAAAACCCTAGATCTCAAAATTACTCAAATCACAGCGAAATTGAAAGGTGTACGGGGTGTAAGAAGGAGGGACATACACATGAGAAGTGTTGGTTTCTTCATCCCCATTTGAAACCAAAATACTGGAAAAAGGGGATCTCCTCAAGAGGCAGAGGAGCATGGAACGAAGAAAGGCAAAAAGGGGCCTCTGGATATTTTGTTGCTGCTGAAAATGGAAATATTGTAGCACAGTAGAAGCACATGGGGCACGTGATATGAGTGCAGGCATGGGATCCCTGCGCGGAAACGCATGGAAGTTGTGCAAATTTGAGGGATGCATGCGGATCGAATGAGAACCGTGTGCCAAGTGGCATCTTCGCGGAAACGCTAAATTCATTTCCGTGAGATGCATGCGGATTGCGTGAGACCCGTGTGCTCCAGAGCGGGCCCAAACCCAAAGTGAATGAACCCGGTCCAGTTAAAGGAACTGAGGCAGCATACTTCGCTGGCGGGTCAAGAACAGGCCGAACGGGTCAAGTGAAGCAGCAGATCAAATGCAAACCCTAATTCAGCAGATGTCCATGTTGCTAACTCACCAAATCAGTCTAGATTTTCTGGTACTTCTTCACACTCAAAAATTTAAATTTGTTAGATAAAATTATTATTGATAGTGGTGCTACGGATCACATGTTTGGTAATCGAGCACTTCTAGAAATTTAGACATGACCAACAATGATCAATTTGTCTTAGTTGCTAACGGTATGAAGGCTAAAATAAATGGTATAGGGTGAAACTATATTTTGTAATAAAAAAATATTTAATGTGCTATATTTAGATACGTTCCTATAAATTTACTTTCGGTTCAAAATTAACACAAGAATTAGATTGCAATGTAATGTTTTCTTGTAAAAATGTGTATTTCAGGACCGGGAAACCGGGACGAAGATTGGTGAAGGATTTCTTGAAAATGGACACTACTTTTTGAACTCAAAAAAATATTTTTGTGCTTCCGCTAAATCCATTGACATTGGACTTTGGCATAGAAGATTCGGGCATCCTTCCGACAAGATTTTAAATCTTATTTTGGATTGTAAAATTTAAATTGTGCAAATTGTGAAGTTTGTAAGTTGGCAAAACCAACAAAACTTCCTTTTTCTCATTCCAATAGCAAGAGTGAAAATATGTTTGATTTAATTCATTCGGATGTTTGGGGACCGGCTCCAATTGAATCTATAATGGATTTAAATACTTTGTTATTTTTTATCGATGATTTTCAAGAACCACTTGGTTATATTTATTAAAATCAAAAAGCGAAGTTTTTAGTAGCTTTAAGAATTTTTTTATCTCATAGAAAATCAATTTAATGCAAAATTAAAAATATTTAGGTCGGATAACGGAACGGAATTTGTAAACAATAATTTCTCTACATTTTTTAAAGAAAAAGGAATTGTACACCAAACCACTTGCATCAATACACCCGAGCAAAATGGAGTATCCGAAAGGAAAAATAGCATTTACTAGAAATGACAAGAACATTAATGTTCCAAAATATGTTCCTAAAAATATATTGGTCGGATGCCATACTTTGCGCCACACATTTGATTAATAGATTACCGAGTTCAAAATTAGAAAATAGAATCCCACTAGAAATCCTTTATCAACGAAAAATAACCTTTGATCATTTGAAAATTTTGGATGTACAAGTTTTGTACATATTAAAAGAAAAGATAAGCTAGATTTTGTATCAACAAAAACTATTTTTTAGGATATTCATCCTATAAAAAGGGGTACAAATGCTATGACCCTATTAATAAAAATTATTTGTTTTCTAGAAATGTTATATTTTTGAAAATGAGCCATATTTCAAAAATTGGGAGAAATTCAAGAGTCTAATCAAATTCAAAATGAAACAATAAATTCGGTAACACCATACATTTCTCAAAATAATTTAGAAGAGAGTGATACAAGTGATGCCGAAGATGATAACAATAACAATATAAATGAGACCGAAGTAGTAAACAATTCGGGACTTAGACGAACATCTAGAATATCACAACCGTCGAGTAGACTTAGAGATTATGTAACTTATACCGTCCAATACCCTATACAAAATTTGTTTCATATAAAAAAATTTGCCTTCATACCAAGCCTTTCTTGCTACTATAGACAATGAAATAGAACCAAAAAATTACCAAGAGGCCATTCAAAATCCAATTTGGAATAAAGCCATGAAAGAAGAGCTAAAAGCTCTAGAAAAAAATAAACTTGGGAAATTGTTTCATTACCGGAAAAGAAAAAAACCCGTTGGGTGCAAATGGGTTTACAAAATTAAATATAATTGTGATGGTACCATAGAACGGTATAAGGCAAGGTTAGTGGCCAAAGGATTTACCCAAACCTATGGTATAGATTACAACGAAACTTTTGCACCGGTTGCAAAAATGAATACCGTTAGGATTTTATTCTCCATTGCCGTAAACAATGGTTGGAATTTATATCAAATGGATGTTAAAAATGCATTTCTTCAAGGAACACTTGAGGAAGAAGTTTATATGACCCTTCCACCGGGTCATGTAAAAGAAAAAAGCTAACCTCGTTTGTAGGGTTAAACAAATCAATCTATGGACTTAAACAATCTCCAAGGGCATGGTATGGCAAGTTATCTCAATATTTAATTTCTTGCAACTTTAAAATTAGTAATGCCGATCACTCCTTTTTTTATCAAAAATGAAGGAGAAAATATTACCCTTGTGTTAGTTATGTAGATGATTTAATAATTACCGGAAACAATTTAGAAGCAATTAGAAAAATCAAATCCCAATTAAAAGAAAAATTTGACATTAAAGATTTAGGGTATTTAAAATATTTTCTAGGATAGAAGTAGCATCTCAAACAAGGCCTATTAATTTCACAAAGAAAATATACCTTGGACTTTTTAAAAGAAACCGTAATT